>SDVV010001858.1:0-24422 GCA_016164225.1 Gammarus roeselii
TATATATATAAACATTTAGGTACACAATCTGCTAAAGATTGGTAAAACTATAGAGCCAATTGGATAGATTTGATACGAATAAAGCTTTAATCAAGGAAGGCATACCTAGCATAAGTATAAAAACGGAAAAAATATTTTATTCTCGGTTAGAATAGGTTAGGTTAGATTAGGATGGGTTAGGTTTATGGCCATCGTCGCAAACCTTAAGTGAAAAATGCTACAGTGGATATAGTGAATGTTCGAATAAGTCAGATAATCTGAATTGGAACGCAATATCATAACAAAGCCCGAATTAATCAATGCATTCTAAGTGTATTAACTGCAAATGTTGGACAAAAATTCATGAAAGTAGGATAGGCGGGAATAAGCATCTAGTAAAGACATGAGAGCGGATAACATGATTGAGATGTACATTAAATTAATGAACAATTTTAACACTAACGTTCTACACAAATCCGGTTGACTAGTTCTCCAGGACGACTTGGAACCGGACCAAATTCAATGTCGAGAGGTAAAACATGCCAATATTTTGAACCATTACATCTAATTAAGCGTATTTTATCCACAACATTCCATGAAATTATGCGTATGTTATACCTAATACAGATATAATTCTATGATGACTAATCAAAAGCATACAACAACAACTATAAAATGCTAAATAAAATTCTCTACTCTACCCTAACCGACAATGATTAACTATGAAATACGGTGTATCCTACCACACCCAGATGATAAATCCTACTCCAATATCCCACGTGATCTGGTTCATGACTAAGATCGTTTACTAATATGACTGCATAAAAGTCATACCGAAAAATATCTGATATTCAAAACAAACATTGATTTTATGCATTATAAAGTAATAACTCTAATACGGGTAACCATACCTAATTCCTATGAAACCCTAGATGTAGTACAAAATCTTTATATTACAAGACTAAAAAACATGTATTGTCTTGCAGAAAAATGGAATCTACACGGGAAAAATTATGGCGTGTAACATATAGACGGACATACTAACAAGGCTCACCAACTATAAACAGCCAGCTAACAGACACAGTTAGCAGTCATAACGACAATAAACGGCTAGTTAACGGGCCTACCAACAAGAAACAGGAGCGGCTAACGTATGAGTAAATACATGAACACTTTGATCAAATCGTAATCTAATCTTTGGCGTATACATGCATATCCCAATTAAAAAATAAGGTGGAAAAGCCAGCAGTATGTGCGAGTTATATATAGCAGTGACCTACAATAAATCAGGAGGAGAAATTTTACATTGAAACTATATGGAATATGAAAATTTGTTGAATTTTGTTGATTAATCATACAACTCCAAAAAATCCCAATACTACAATCATAATTGCATGATATGAAAGATGGCTGCCACACTGGGTAGTTTTATTCCTATGTACCAGTAACAAATCACTAAATGTATATTTTATACCCCATATTAAGACAACCGCCTATAATATCAATTCAAACAAGCTAAATCGTTATCTAACAACCGAGCGAGGTGTAATTCCTTAATACAATTTAACTTGCATTCGGTAAATAATCAAGACCCAAAACACAAATTTACAATGTAACAACAGAACACTACTTTACGGTATACATACCAAACCACCATCTCTATTTATCATATCTATATATCAGCACTTGGTTGCGCTATGTAGACCACGATATCCCTAGCGAAAGCGTACTAATTAACTGACTCAGATACATTTTAACCGTTAATTTGTCCGATTTGGGCTATGTACTGATACCTAATCGGGAACATACTGCTCAAAGTTACCATAATGAATAAGAAGCAAGTGGTCACGTTCATCCAACACAGCAACCCATATGAAAGAAATATATAAAAATTCTATAAACAATAAAGAATATTTGGAATAAAAATGATCAAAATACAGCAAAAAAACACGAATCAAATAACCGTATACAATAGGCGATCTATCATTGCTTGACAAGGTGTCAGCTTCAACCGAGAAATAGCGCGTATCATCAATAAACTGAGACAGCAACGTGCCTCTGACGCCTCCGACCATGATAGGACCAGTGGCACAGCCGGAGACTTTACTTACGTCTTGTACAGTTACCGGCGTCCACCGTTGGATTCATATATATGTTCTCGTATAAATGGTAAGCCCATGTAATTCCCTAATAAAAAATATGTTATAAATCTATTATCAATAAAATATATCATATAAATGTTTGTTTGCAATATCCAAAATTTAACTCGAATGCCTAGCTAAGAAATTCCAGTTATGCTACATGACTTGCAATGAATTGCAATACAACGCCTACTGCCTTGCTTTGAAAATGCGATAGATATCATGTAATTAAAATTGCACCCGGTTAATTAAGGTATCGTAGTTATAAACATATATATCTCATCAACTTCAACCAGCAAGCGGACTAATTCTCGAACGGAATATATACGGCGAGTGATTAATGATTCCTAAATTGGCGTATAGAGATGAAATAACGCGATTAGGAGGCACTCTCGAGGAGAGGGGGTCTAGAGTTAGCATTTGATTATGACTGTGACGGATATAGGTCTACCGCTATGCTAGCGAGGCAGTAGCACCGTACTATTGCCAGGTTACTCATACCGTAGTCTGCCTGCGACAACAGTGTCATACTGTATACATACTGCATTGCTGGGAAATACATACAATAGCAAAAGCGGTTGAATTCATTCCAATACTATAGCTTTTACTCTATAATAACAAAGAACCTACACAATACTACAATCACTTATAAAAACATGTTATCAAACCAAGTAGGTTAATGATCAAGCAACGAAAGCAAGTTGAAATCCTATTACAACGGTATCTACATCAATAAATAATACCCTAATAAAGTTCATGTTCGAGCAATAAATACCCATTGAAATACAGCGGTGCCTGCGACACTAAATAATACGATATATGAATAATCATATAGGTATACTATTAAAAAAAAATCCCACACATACAGTCAACCTGCAATGTACCAGGATAACATTTCTTGCGGATATGCCAATTAAATAAACTCTAACATTAATTCATACAATAATACTCACCCTGTACAATACCTATTTACCAACCATTAATAATCATAAACAATAAACAACAATCTCCAGGGCTGTTTCTGCCACCCTACACGCCTCTAGGGCTGTTCCGGTGAGCGTAGACACCAGGGCGTTTTCTGGACCCCTATCTCCAGGGCGTTTCTGGACCCTTTATACTATCAGAGATCGCGAAATCCACATGATTAGCTTTAAAAGTTGCACAGATTTTTCCCTTGACTTTCATTTCCATTATATGTGCGAATAATTATCGATACATGAAGGCTAGTTGGCCAGTGGCTTGTGAAAAAATATATACACAGAGAAAATCATCCGCCGTATTGGTATTATTAGATAGGAATAAATCGAAATACAGGAAGAATCCGGCAGATCCCAAGAGCAGGCACCTGACTGTGCGGTATTACACAAAACTTTTTGAATATACAGGGTGTGAAAAAAACAGTGAGGAATATGAACTTTGACTGTTGGTAGTAGCACCCAAAATAAACATGTGTTACCGAGTGACAAAAAACTCTAAGCTACCCAGTTCGCCAGGTACAGAGGTGTCAAGTTATAACTTACAGTCTAAATTGTAACCGAAATTTACTTTTCCAATCTGGCAACGTCGGCTTTCATGGAGGTTATGCATCAGTTTACTACGTGGCATATCATAGATAACATGGCCAGGTGGTCAAGTGTAGATCAGATGCATGTCAGCAATATCTTCATACGACCAACGAGCTGTGTAATCCACACCATGCTAAGGAGTAAACTGATGCATCGGCTACCAGAAAAACCGATATTGCCCGATTTAAAGGTTAAATTTTATTTACAATTCTGATTGTAAGTTAAAACTTGACACTCCAGTATCGGAAAAACGAGGGAACTTAGAGCTTTTGGGTAATCCTGAACAAGTATTTATTTTGGGTGCTTCTTCCTACAGTCAAAATTAGCACCTCTCGTTTTCTAACACCCTGTAGGATGAATAAAGGGACGTAAATGTTTATAGTGATCGTTAAGCTGCACACTTTGATGCCTTACGCAAGATTGTTGAATCTACGTGATTTATATCACAATGACTTTGAAAAGGAACGTTTGAATAAAAAACGTGTAATATGGCCTTCATCACGAGTTGAGACACTTGTACAAACCACAGGACACATCACTCCAAAAATACTACAAATACATACTACACTATACGCGTAAAGATTATTACGAGCACTGCAAATATCCCGACACCATTACAACCGAACAACAGCTGATGCAGCGTTCACGATTGGAGTGCCCCAATTAACGGACCCGTGTTCGTTAAGTTAATTGATGACGTGTCCGCTGGATTTAATTTTTACGTTAGTGGGAAGAGTTCGTTCAGTTGCTTTTACGGCGATGAAGTACTGTTTCATCAGGACTGTGTCATGTCCCCATTCCAGTGTAATGTCTCCGTGCGTACCGAAGGAGACTTTCGGCACATTCAAGGTGGCATATAACAAGTTCGTTTGGATTAGGCATGCGCAGATTAGAAGGTCGCTTTGCTCGGTTAATGTGACTCGACAATGTAATTTGTAACAGGAGAAGCAACCAGCAGCAAACAAGCTAATCTAAAATGAACGGAAGTTATTTCGACCTTTGCGGAAGCGATGGAATTTCTAACATAAGCATGTGCATATGTATTGTGCATACGTGACGTACAGGAAATAGCCGGAGAAGGCCTAGAGAGAAGTAAGTGTTGACTCGACCTTGACCTATCCCGGTTACTCGCTCTCGTGTAGACCTGCCCTACCAGCCGTTTTCTTAATCTGCTTCATTTACGCCCAAACCTAAATCTACCTGGCCTAATCTTTTACGAAGTGAATCCAAATATATTATATTAAATACCCATCTGAGTTTCAGTGAAAGTCCTCTGCCTACTATATCGGAAGATATAACATTAGCGACGAGGTGAAGAATTCAGTGCAGAGCAAAATGTATAATTTGAAAAAAGTTCAAAAGTGCTAACACTGAAAATGTCTAACGACTACGGAAAATTGAAGGAGATGTTTTACCCGAATGAAGAAGTCATCGAAGACTTCTGTCTCTTGTTTTAAATTTCAAAATTACCGAGCCCTGAAAGCCGTAAAGGACGACGATCAAGATAGAGCGTCCATGTCGGGACCAGGCCGAGCAAGAAGCGTGATTACGCAGCTCCAGCAGGAAATAAAAACAAAAAGTATAGATAAAGCAATATGCGACGAATTGGTGACAACTCTGAAAACTGCCAACTCAGCCCGGAAATCTGCAATTGGTGCGTCTGTGCAGTTTATACGGCAGAAACAACGGGACGGCGAGACGATAAAGAGTTACGCTCGATCCCTCTACGAGTTGGGGAGCAAGTGCGGGTACAAGTAGTGCTGCAGGAGTAGACTCCTTGGGGATCAATTCATCGCTGAATTGCAATCCAGCAGGATGACCGCAGCACTGATCACGGGATTGATCGCAGCACTGATCACGGAATGCGAAGAAAAGCGCTTCGACGACACAGTGATAAAAGCAAAGAGGCTCGAACAAATAATGGTGGACGTGGCAGACATCGTCCCAGTACGTCAGTAGAAAGAACGTACCAGAACAAGCCTCAATACTCACCAAGATCGGATCGACATACAAAAGGATTCAAGAAATTCTACGGGAGCGACGAGCCGACGACGCAAGTGAGTGAGAAGTACGTCTGCATGGTGCACGGCTAAAGACAAGCACCTGGCGAACGAGTGTTTTGATCTCAAATTAAAGTGTAACAAGTGTGGAAAGGTGGGGCATGTGGGGCAGTGGGGCATGTGGCAAAAGCATGCCAATCTAAAGCCTACAACACCACACGAAAGAAGGCAAATCACAACGCCGAAATGGAGTATTGCACGCCACCTGAAGTAATAAAAATGTCGGATTATTGCACTGTAAAGAAGATCAGTTACAGACCCTCAACAAGGATTGACAAGGAGCCACAACCGACGGAGGTTAGGAACCGCCTCAACGGACTGCCGCAAACTGAGAATGAATAGCCACGGATCGAGGATCATCATCGGATCCGCCAAGCAAAAAGGACTATAGTACAACGACTCCTTTGGTAAGCAGTGGTATGATGGCCCGGCAAAAGGGGAAACAATGATAACAATAGGCAGGATAATGTTTTAGGAGTCCCTACACAGGGGATGCCGGGTGTAACATAGGCTGATCCCCCATTTATGTCCAGTGTAAATTAAACGGCCAGACATTGAAATTTGAACTTGAAACGTGATCACATAGACGAATTATTGCAAAATACATGATCCGTGATATTAAAAGTGCTAAAGTATTCAAAACGTAACAGAAAGCGATTGATTACGGCAACAATGCCAATACTTTCACTGGGCAAACAACGCTTGCGGTAAATGTAAAGGTACGGGCAAATGGCATACTTTTCTTGTTGTAAAAGATAACTTATCTCCATTATTTGGTCGTGATTTATGTGAGAAGTTCGAATTATCTGTGAATATGCCCAAAGAACTGTCGTCTGTTAGAACGGTTACTAGATGCTATCTATTCAATAAGTACAGCGAGTTGTTGTCTCTAACTAGATGAGCAACGTTAAACTCATTGTTAATATTAAGGTTGGTGGTGACTGAAAACCCATGTTCTATAGACCACGAAAAGTTCCATTCAGATACAGAGATCTTGTAAAAGAAGAGCTAACGAATTTGGAGAACGCTAAAATAATTGAAGGACAGGATCACTCTGATTGGGTTTGTCCAGTGGTTGCAGTTTTAAAGCCCACTGGTAAAATACGCCGGTGCGGCAACTACGCATTAACTATCAATAAATTCACATAAACGATTACGTACCCAATGCCCACTCTAGACTACATGCTAAGGAATATTGGAGATGCGAAAGTATTTTCTCGTATTGATTTACAAAACGCGTACCTACAACTTCCGTCAGACACGGAATCCATGAAATACAGTCAATACATCAGAGGGACTTTTTGAGTGTAAATACTTACTGTTTGTCATACCGTCAGTCAGTGCAATATTCCAGTGCTTCATTTCGCAAGTTCTTTCTAGCGGACCCAATACAATATGTTATATGAGTGATGGGTTAGTACCTGCCAAAAAAATTGATGAACACCTAAACGTGTTAGACGAGATATTCACAGCCGTACAAGGCACCGGTGTAAAAAATTAATAACGATAAGTCTGTATATTTTACAAGTAGTGCAGAATACCTTGGTCATGTGTTATCAAACGAGGAGGCACGAGCCAGCCCTCTGAAAGTTCTGGCAATTTTAGAAGCCTCGTGCCCATCAAATGTCAAAGAAGTGCAGAGTTTGTGGGATTGTGTACTTATTACAGTAACTTCATACGGAATGTCAGCAGTGCATTTGCACCTTTGGACGCCCGGCGGAAGAAAAATGCTAAATTCATACGGGAGGAATGTCATCAGTCATGTTTTGAGACAACTAAAAACCTATTCAGAGGCACTAGAATATTCAAATTGTTTGACCCAAATCTCGAAACTGCCATTGAGACCGATGAAAGCAACTAAGGTGTAGCTGCAGTTTTATTGCAAAAACACAACGAGGCTTTCATGCCTGTTCAATTTGCCTCAAAGACATTAACCAGCGCCTAAAAGAATTACGCTACAATTGACAAAGAGGCATTAGCAGACATGTTTGCAGTTGAGAGATTTCGTGAATACTTATTGGGAGGCAAATTTCAAATTCGCACTGACCATAAACCATTATTAAAACTAATGGGGCATGAAAACGCTATGCCAGTCAATTGCAGTGCAAACCTACAAGCAGGGAACTGGAACTTGAGACTGAGTCAATAGAAAAACACAATCGTGCATTTTCCTGGCGAATCAAATAGCATTAGTGATTGTTTTTAACGACTGTCGTTAGCAGAGTCAAAAGATGACTTGGAACCTACTGAGCTCATATTACTGTTGAGAGATTTGAAATCATACAGTGTTTCAGCGAAGGACATAAGCGTGGAAACCCAAAAGGATCTATAGTTATCCCAAGTCAGGCATTACAATATCCATGGGTTCCCATCAACGGTAGAGAAGGTCATAAAACCATTCCAGAAGGCTAAGGATAACCTGTCACTAAATAATAACTGCATCATGTACTGTAACAGGGTGGTGGTCCTGCAACGCTACAGCCGAAAGGTCTTAGAACTGTTACATGTAAATCATCCCGGCATATCGGCCATGAAAGGGATTGCCCGTTCGTTGGTATGGTATCCTAAGATAGATGAAGACATTGAGAACTTCATTAAAGTGTGTAGCAAATGCGTGGCGAATGCCAGAATCCCTAAGCCGACTTCAAAGAGTGAATGGCCACGACCCATAAACAAATGGTCGAGGTTACACATTGACCATTGTTTCTTCCAAGATAAAATTATCTTACTCGTGGTTTGCGCACTGACACGTTATATTAAAGCGGAAGTATGAAGAGTGTAAGTTCTGAAGCAGCATTTGAGGTGTTGGACACAATATTCTCTCACAATGGCTTACCATCCACCATAGTATCAGACAATAGTAGTTCATTTACGTCCGAAGAATTTCAAAAACACTTGGCACAAAATGCTATTGAGCATTTGAGGCCTGCGCCTTATCACCCGAGCTCAAATGGTCAGGCTGAACGAAGCGTATTCATAATTAAAAATGCCCAGAGGCAAGCCACAGGTACTGAAAAAGAAAGGTTACGGCATGTATTGGTACATTATCGCAACAGCCCACATTTCGTGAAGGGCATTGCCTCAGCTTTATCGCTGAATGGTTGAGTGTATGTAACTGAGAAAGAGCGAATTAACTCAAGATTGGCTCCAGAGAAGAGTCATAAAACATCTGAAAATATTACTATGTTCGAAGTAGGTGACAATTTAAATGTGTTGAACTTGAGACAAGGCCCTAAATAGCTAGATGGCGTTGTTAAGGAAAAAATCTGTATAAATATGTATACAATTCATGTAACCAAACTAGATGTCATATGGACGAGACATGTTGAACAGCTGCTACCAGGAAACACCCAATCTCGCGACCACGCAAATAAAGGAAACATTTATCTGGAAGAATGCTTGAGAGACAGTCTAAGGAAAGAGTCTGAGTTACGTGAACGCATGCTAAACGAGAATGGTAGTGGCGTCGCATCTATGAGTGAGTGGAATGAATGCGGTGATGAACTGAGACAGAGAATGCCTGATACACCCTCAACACAATCTGACCCAATACAGGAAATACTAAATATGAACCAGTCAAGAAGCTCCGGTAGAGAGCGTCGTCCAGTTGATCGAGACATAGCTGGAGGTATATCATACGTAGCATGATAAATCTAAATGATTTAACTAACCATGATAGAGATCATTGTTTGGTCCAGCGTAAAAAGTCTGTACGGTATAGCTCCTCTTAGAAGGGGGGAGTGTCTTCCGGCACATTTAAGGTCGCAAAAAACGAGTCCGTCTGCATTAGGCATGCGCAGATTAGAAGGTCGCTTTGCTCGGTTAATGTGACTCGACAATGTAATTTGTAACAGGAGAAGCAACCAGTAGCAAACAAGCTAATCTAAACTGAACGGAAGTTATTTAAACGCATACAATTAAGATGAGACTGACAACAACAACTCATCGTAGGCCATTCCTTGGCGGAAGCGGTGGAATTCCTAGCATAAGCATGTGCGTATGTGTTGTGCATGCGTGACGCATAGGAAGTAGCCGGAGAAGGCCTAGAGAGAAGTTAGTGTTGACTCGACCTTGACCTAGCCCGGTTACTCGCTCTCGTATAGGCCTGCCCTTACAGTATTTTTTTCTTAATCTGCTTCATTTATGCCCAAACTTAAATCATCTTTGCCTAATCTTGTATAAAGTGTACTTAAATATATTATATTATAAACCCATGTGAGTTTGAGTGAAAGTCCTCTGCCTACAATATCATAAGGTATAACAGATTGTCTCTCACGGTGTCTGCTCTATTAACACAGTCAACGAGACATCCACAATCCCCTCGCATCAACCCGATTCTCTGCTGCAATAGTAAGCCATATTCAAACATCAGCTGAACAGTTTCACAATTGCATTTTTTTTTTACATTTGCTCTAAGTGTAATGATAAGTATTATACTGTCTAAAAACAGACCAGTCTCCGTTATTAATGAACACACAACCATCGACCAGTGTGCTGCTTTAAATCTGTTCCCTAACAAGAGTTCCTCCCTATTCATAGTTAATTCCAACAATTAGATTTGCTAGTCAGATATTCTCACCTAAAATAGTGGGAACCTTCTATCCCCGCTACTGCCATTGCCAGCCCCACAACTCCGAAACACTTCCCCGCACGATGCTTCCTCTATCCCCGCTTGCTGCTAAGGTCAGCCCATACCACCGAAACGCCTCCCAGCAAGCAGTCCCTTCGCACTCCTCTTGCCGCTATAGTCAGCCTACACCACCGAAGCGGTTTCCAGACTGAAGTCCCTTCGCACTCTTCTTGCCGCTATGGTCAGCCCACACCACCGAAGCGGTTTCCAGACTGAAGTCCCTTCGCACTCTTCTTGCCGCTATAGTCAGCCTACACCACCGAAGCGGTTTCCAGACTGAAGTCCCTTCGCTCGCCTCTTGCCGCTATAGTCAGCCTACACCACCGAAGCGGTTTCCAGACTGAAGTCCCTTCGCTCGCCTCTTGACGCGATAAAAAGTCCCACAACTCCGAAACACCGTCCAGTTCCTTCTCTCCTCCTTTTGCCATCATGGGACAGCGCTTCAACTCTGAAACACTTCCCGGCCTAAAATTTCATTTTCCGTCTCCTTGTCGTGACGGTTCATTCTCGGCTCCGAAACATTCCTTCGCCCAGAGTTCCTTCTTTCACTACTTCCGTGATGGTCAGCAAAACCACTCCGCAGCATCACCAAACGGATAATCTCTACATGATGCTAAGCATCACCGCTCTTGAACTCTTCACTGTCCAAAGTTTCTCTACGTACCGTGATGGTTAGCCCCGCCGATCTAGAACACATTACCATCCCGAGTTCCTCCACTTGCCCTTCTGGTCAGCCCCATCTGCTCTTGAACACTTCCTCGCCCAGTGTTCCACCTCGTGCCATGATGGTCAACCCCGCCGCTCATGTACACTTTCCCATCCGGAGTTCCATTTCTCGTCCACACACTTCAATGGTCCGCAATTCAGCCACCCTAACCGAGCGGCCTATTCCTGGTCCTGGCCAGTTACCGCTGTTTATGGCTGTCTTCAATTCTCCATCGCTTAAAAATACCAGCCTACAAACTCCTGGCCTATCGTAAAGTGTTACTAATGAAGATATGGCAGCGGTAAGTATCGCCGAGACTTTTTCAAGCGTGTTCGACATGGCGGGGTGATACATAACGGTCGTTGGCACCCTATACAGCTTAGCAGGGATATTTACTAGTGAAATATTTCAAATAACTTTGATTATACTTTCACATCTATGTCGTAGATAAAGCCCCTTAAAGAATTAATTTGTAGTTTACGAGGTTATTGTGGTGAGGAGGTGCAAGTGATGCTATGGTAATTTCAGAAGCCAAGGAATAGTACAGCTCTTGCAATGGAATAATATTTTCTAGAAATTTTGAAGCTCCAAAATATGATTCACCATGCATGTTGAAAAAATTGCGTGACGATTTTTTAAAACGGAATCTTGTTCTACATTTCGAAATGTTTAAGGCGTTGACGAGGACTTATTGTGTGCATCTGAGTGATGAATAGTTATTATTGAGGTACTGTAAATTCAAAATTGTTCGATAATGTTACAAAAATTATATCTTTATATATGCTATTTCTAGAAAAAGGTAGCTTCTGGTGGGCGGACAAATATTTGCAACGGTTTATGTTTACTGCAAATCTGGTGCGTTTTGTCAATTTTTACTGTTCTAAATTACTGCAGTTCATAACCAATAATGACGGACTTGGTATAACCTGAGAATAACCGTACAAAGTCGTTTGACGTCAGAGTCATGTTTAACATTATCATATGAAAACGGAAATAAGACGTTTCCTCGATTATATCATTTAAAAATAAGTCATTCACAAATTTAGTGAGCGCACATATTGCCCGTTGCGGACTGCCCCACGGAAGCACTCATTCTCATCAGGTTCGGTGAGCAGCTTCATTCCTTTCTGCGTCGTGTGCGGTGGTTACGAATGCAAACTTTTATATCATGATTATGCTGTCAATGTTTCAAATTCAAATTCAATACTTTTATGTCATGAACATGCTATCAATGTTTCAAATTCAATACTTGTATATTATGAACATGCTGTCAATGTTTCAAATTCAATACTTTTATATCAAGAACATGCTGTCAATGTTTCAAATTCAAAACATTTATATCATGAACATGCTGTTAATGTTTCAAATTAAATACATTTATATAATCAACATGCTGGCAATGTTTCAAATTCAATACTTTTATATCATGAACATGCTGTCAATGTTTCAAATTCAATACTTTTATATCATGAACATGCTGTCAATGTTTCAAATTCAATACTTTTATATCATGAACATGCAGTCAATGTTTCAAAATCAATACTTTTATGTTATGAACATGCTGCCTATGTTTCAAATTCAATACTTTTATGTCATGAACATTCTGTCAATGTTTCAAATTCAATACTTTTATATCATGAACATGCTGTCAATGTTTCAAATTTAATACTTTTATATCATGAACATGCTGTCAATGTTTCAAATTCAATATTTTTATATCATGAACGTGCTGTCAATGTTTCAAATTCAATACTTTTATATCATGAACATGCTGTCAATGTTTCAAATTCAATACTTTTATATCATGAACATGCTGTCAATGTTTCAAATTCAATATTTTTGTATCATGAACATGCTGTCAATGTTTCAAATTCAATACTTTTATATCATGAACATGCTGTCAATGTTTTCAATTCAATACTTTTATATTATGAACATGCTGTCTATGTTTCAAATTCAATACTTTTATATCATGAACATTCTGTCAATGTTTTCAATTCAATACTTTTATATCATGAACATGCTGTCAATGTTTCAAATTCAATACTTTTATATCATGAACATGCTGTCAATGTTTCAAGTTCAATACTTTTATAACATGAACATGCTGTCAATGTTTCAAATTCAATACTTTTATATCATGAACATGCTGTCAATGTTTCAAATTTGATGATCACGTTAAGGGGATCGTTTCCTCATGATGTAAAAAACTTCTCTGCTATTGGGTTCTGCTCTAACGTGTACTGTACAATGTGTAGTTTCCCTTTCAAAAACAAGTTCTTCTTGACACCGACCCGTCGCAACATGCCTACCATGTATAGCATCTCCCGACAGGAAAGCGATGTTCTTGTTTTGACCCTCGTGAACAATTAATTTTTAAACCGTGTAAACACTTTTTGAGATCAGTGTCCTTTGTATGAAGCTGGGAGATGTCTCAGTTTTTCGTAATTGATTTCAAATCTTTAAAAAGATTAAGGACAATAAGTTGGATTGTTTGTATACTCGTTATGAAAAAATACGATCGTTTTTATTTTTTCTCAGTTCTGGAATTATTTTTGTTGCTCGGCGCTGAACGCCTTCCATTTTGTTAATATCCCCTCTTAGGTGAGGGGACCAAAATTGTATTGTTAATTCCATTTGAGGCCTGACGAGTGAAGTATGTAACGAAAGCACGATGTATCTGGACTTGTAGTGGGAGTTTCTGGATACAAAGCCGAGGACTCTATTGCTTTTCTTGTAGCTAGCTTACACTTGGTTTTTCCACGGGATATCTTTGGTGAATAATATTCCATGGTCTCGTTATTGGTCTACGTCATATGCATTACGTAAACAAAATTTTTATTTTGTGATCCGATGTGCATAACAGGGCATTTTTCATTATTAAAGTTCATTTCCCACTTATCTGACCAGTACACAAGTTCATTAAGATCCAGTTGGATAGTTATGCGATCTTGCTCACAGTCCACTTTGTAGCAGAGTTTAGTGTCGTCAGCAAATTTTGATAACTTACTAACGATGTCGGTGTCTAGGTCATTGATTTACATTATGCAGAAAAGGGACCCAAGAACACTGCCCTGAGGTACTCCTGATGTTACCGTAGGCAGTGACTTTTTCCTTGGCCGACACAAACACGTTGCTTGCGGCCCGAGAGCCAATTTCGGAGCCACCTGGCCACGTTTCCAGGTATGCCAAGCACCTCCACTTTTCTAGGTAGGCGTTCAAGGGGGACCTTATCAAACGCTTTTTGAAAGTAAAAAAAAAATAACGTCGACAGCTTTGATTTCATCGTATATTTCGGTGACCTTATTGAAAAAGTACAGGAAATTGGGCAGGCAGATAAGTTTGCTTCTGAAGCTGTGTTGGGTTTCCTTGATGAGGTGGTTTCTCTTGAGATGATATGCTACACATGTTCCAAGGTTTTGCCGGCCACAGATGTGAGAATAATTGGTCTATAGTTTCCTGGCTCTTGCCTACTACCCTTCTTGAATATGGATGTGATGTTTGTTGTTTTTCGATCTACTGGAATAATTCCAGTAGTCATAGACCTGTTAGAGATCTGTCAGTGGAGCACTTATGGTTTCGGAGAGGTTCCGTAACCTTCTCGGATGCATGTTATCTAGTCCTGTAGATTTGTAAATATTCCTGAGTTGTTCCTCTACTTTACCAACGAGGAAATGAATATTTTCCAACAGTTGCACTTCTCCCGGCAGTTCGACTTCTAGAATATTATTAATATTCTCATCTGTGTAGATGATCACAAAGTATTGGTTGAATATCAGATACATGTTTGCATCGGATGATTTTAGATCACCTGCACTATTTCGTAGAGGGCCAATGCTGTCATGAACAACACGTCTCTCGTTCACATATGTATAGAATCGTTTTGGGTTTCGCTTTTTACCTTGTTTCTCATGACTCTGCTGACCACTCTCCTCACTCCTCTACCAGCTTGCTCATGCGCTTGTTCTGACTCTGGTGTTGGATTAGTTTCACGGACTTGGTACAGTGACTGTCGGCAAACAATTGCTTCTTGAACTTCATTATTTAGCTAAGAGAGATTGTTTATCTGTCCTTTTATCTCCGGGATGTATCGCTTGCTGGCTTGGACCACCCTATCATTGCGATACTCAAAGCATTCCTCAGCGGTCCTGCCATCATATAGGTACCAGAAGTTTATGTTTGTGATTTCGTACCTCAAGTCATCAAAATTATCTCTTCGAAAATTGTAGTTACACCATGCTGATTCTCTTATTGTTTAGTTTGCTGGGATTTGGAATTCAATATTATGGTGATCATCATATTTTTCTTTAACTGTTTTTAGTTGCACAAGTTGTTCTTGAGTCGATAGAACAAGGTCCAAGATATTGGGCTCTCTGGATGGTTCTTCCACGTACTGTTTTAGGATGTTATTATTGACGAGCCGTATCAACCTGCCACCCGGTAATTCAGGTAGGTTGGAGTCCCAACCAAGATACTCTCAAGGGATGAGGAAATGATATTGTCCAATGCGTCAAAGAGAACATCTTCTTCACCTACTGTGATTCTTAGATTTTGGTATACGAGTTCAATTTTCAGTATAATCCCATCAAAGGGCATAATGTCGACCTGGATTACCTCATAAGATTTGTTGCTATTGCTCTGAGAAGTATTGGACGAAGGGTTTCTTTGACATGAAGCACTGACCTTTCTCCACTCATGCTTGACAACGGCTTGTCTACACTGAAGGTTGTGAGTCCTTGATGGCCTTTTTTTGCCTGTAGTTTCCGGCCATGCATGTCTAACCACGATCCGTTGATTTCAACTGTGTCAAATTCGTTTTTTTCACTATAGCTTGAAGAAGATTCATCTTGGGCATTAGTGACTGTACATTTCATAGTAAAATTTTTATCTTTCCTCTCTTATCAGTTTTGGTTGGCATGTCTTCTGTTGAGCTGCGCCGATAGTCACCCGAGTCACTGCCGTAATTGCTTCTGCTACCTGACCCAGTTCTTTTGTCGGTTATTTGCCTTGGTGACGGCACGAATTCTTTGTATGTTTCCGTTCGTAGCAGCGTCCTTTTTCGTTGGATTTTTTTTCCTCAGCGCGATTGATATACTCTATCCTGTCATGAATCTTGTTTTCGACGTCCATCATTGGCAAAATGCCAGTAATTATACAATTGTTGCTTGTTTTATATTTTATCGCTTGCATAAGATTCTTATATTAATCAAGAAGCGATTATGAGCGAAATAGTTGGTGAGGCGTATTGACTTGCAGGTTCTCTGAGCCTACTTGATTCATATTGAGATCGTCCATTTTGGTGCTCAGCTTTTTCACTTGGTTGGTGAAAATTTACAACGTGGCACCGGGATGACAGAGCACTTTCCTATTCGCCTTCCGGTGTTTGAACTCCCTGTTTTGGTTCTTCACTGTAATTTTGCCAACAAGAAAACACACAGAACAAATTTCTTCCTGCTCGAGTGGGTCGTACGAGTTCTTAATTTCGAGGGCATTTCCCGCTGTGTTATGCCGAAATCTCCTTTCTGTACTGTTTCTATCACTAGCCCGTACCCAGCCATCTCTCTGTTGACCGCCATATTACCACTTGTTATTGCCTCTTCCCGGCTGTCTAGCGCTGCCTAAAGCATCTCCGCGTAGATGATGGGATGGAGTAGGCTGCAGAGGTTGGCGAGGGGCTGCTTGGGGCATATTCACTGAGAAAGGAGGGGGTGGGCATCAGGAATGAAAGGAAGGGTTGGACGGCGAGAGGTAGCTTGGGGCTATTCAATGGGGAAGTAGCCGGTGGGTGTAGAGGGGTACTCACTGGAGAATGTGAGTGAGCCTGGTTGATGCTCCAACAAGCAGTAAATGCAGGCACATTTAGTTTTAGCTCTTCCAATTGCCTTGCCATTATATTTTTGGTCTGCTGCAGCATTGCAATATGGCAGTCATAATTCACATATTTCGCATCTGCTGCAATATTGGCAAGACAATGGATACATTTTCAGCTGTTGTTCATGTTAGGATCACCATAAAAATGTACTGCAAACTACGTCTTGTTGCAGCTGAAACATAGAAAGGTTCAATACAATTTCGTGTCATGACACTGACGTATGGTTGCCGGGGCGGTAGGGAGTGGAGGGGCCGAGAAGGTAGGGAGAGGGATTTGTGCTGGGCCTGCCTCTTGTTATCAGTCCAAGAAATCCGTATTAGTTCCACTGCAACCGATTGTTCCTAATACACCAGCTAGGCTGTTATTTATACAATTTTTATGGTGATGGTATATCTTTATTTCTATATCATGACATTTCATTTTTATATTATAGATCCAACAGTGGCTTATGAGGTATTTTATTTAGGTTTCAGTGGTTTGCCACTGTGCACTTGAAAATTTCTCACAGAAGTCTTGATGTCGATTCTAACAGCAATAAACAGTGACACTAATACCAATCACTAATAATAACGCTGCCACTTCTAACAATAGTACCAATGGGGAAAGTTTCATGTAGCACTTTATATGAACAGAGTTTTGACATTATGATTTTCTTTCGGCACTTGTTTTTTCTTCCTGCTGAGAGCCGGGGAAGCACACGTCAGGTCGCGGTGGTGTTGAGGCAGACTCTAAATTTCGAGGCAGAGAGTGTTGTTTGAGCTGTTGACTGAACAGAGTCGTCACAGACTGCACTCCCGTCAAACTTTTGATGTTGTCTGAGCTATTTCGGGGCTCGTCAGACCTGTTGCCTGACGACCGTGCTATCTGACATCTAGTGTCTTTGTTAAGCTCATAGTTCAACCACAATGTTTTCTATGATGTTTGACCCTCCAACTGTGCTACAACTCAAGAAATAGAGTCAGTCTTCAATAAACTACTGATCCTCTACCAAACGTTTTCGTTCGTAAGCTGGTTAAGAAATTCACTAAGTTTAAACTGACAATTGAGTCTTTCGACATAAAGAAAAATATTAATCAGTCGCTTGTGTTGAAACCGTCCTTGAATACTCCGGACAAGCAATTATGACAAACAATATCGTTGATTTTTTTTATAATTACTGTGAAACATTTCTATGACATGATGCAGAATATTAACTTCTAATTCAAACATGAAGGTATTCGATTCGATACTCTTGATTTCAATAATGGAAATTATTGCTTCCTATACTAGGTATTAATCTTTTGTTAGTTTTTTTGGTCAACATTGCATTAGCAAAAAGACCGGGGAGTTAGAATCGTGCTACCGTAACCCCTGTGTGTCGTAGAAAGTGACTCATTGGGAAGCCCTGTAGCCGAGGAGTTGGAACCGTGCTACCAAAACACCTGCATGTCGTAAAAAGCGACCATTGGGGAGGAAGAAAGGAGGCTAGGAATCCATTTTCTGTAAAATCTTCCCTCAAAGACGGCCTGATGAGCAGGTGGGGGGTACGGAGGCTCACGTCTCTCCGAGCCCTATTGTTAGATACTGTAATACGAATGAAGCAAAAGGGGAAAGATTTGTGAGATGTTTGTAAAGAGGAAGTTTGTTGTGTAAGCGCTGAGTGAGATGAGGTTAGAAGGTTTGATGTTATAAATGGAAGAAAGTCGGACGCAAAAGAAGGTTGGGCAAGATAAGGTTTGATGTTCATAATGAGTGATCGGTTTGCTAGTAACGTTATCGAGTGGAAGAAAGTGTCCGCAAGATTGATGTAGGTGGAAGTTAAGTTAGGTATAGAACGATGTGCGTTTGTGAGTGCTTAAGGACCTGGTAGCTAAAGGAATGAAAAAAAAGGAACAACTTTGAATTGATCTGAGTGAGTGTATTGAGAGTTTTGGAAAACAATTCAATGATGTTGTACTGGGTGATCTTAATGCGAGAGTAGGAGATGTAGTGGTGGAGAATGTGATAAGAGGGTATGGCGTTCCAAGGTAGAAATGAATGTGGAGAAAGCCTGATAGGTCTGTGCATGGAGCAGGATCTGGTAGCTCGAAACAGCTTGTTCAAGAAGCGAGATATCCACAAGTACACATGGGTAAGGATGACCCATGGTGCAGTGGCGGAGAGGGCGCTGATTGATTTTGTGCTGCTCTTGAAGAGAGTGAGGGAGGGAGGCTGTTCAATGTACATATGTTAAGAGGCAAGGGTGGAGGAACGTCTAACTATCTGCCAGTCTACTCCACAGAAAGTGGAGTAAAGGTGATGGGAGAACATTAGAGTGGGAGGTGGACGGGAGGTAGCGAAGGTGTGTGAACTGAATGTGGAAGCAGAGTTGAGGGGTTTCAGCAGGCGTTGAGGGAGGAACATGACAGCGTGAGCGGGCAGGACCTGAGAGATGTTGAGGATAAATATTAAACGTTCAGAGACTCGTTGTTGAGGTGTGCAAAAATTTGTGCTGAATGCGCCGTGTGGGCGGTTGCAGAAGCAAGGGCTGCGGGTGGTGGAACGAGAAAGTCAAACTAGCGGTGGCTCAGCCAAGAAGAGCCTTTGAGGAGTGATTGCAGGCGAGGTGGGTGGTGGCCTATGACAACTATAAAGAGAAGAGAAAAGTGGTGAGACTGGTAGTGAAGAGAGCCAAAAAGGAACGCTGGTGCCAGTTGGACAGATGAATTTTGAAAGAAAAAAAAGTTAGGGAAAGAGGTGAAGAGGGTGAGAAATTGGGAGACCGGCAAGGAAGAGGAGGTGAAAGATTAGAACGGCCAGTTATTGTTAGAAATGGGTTACGTACGGAAAATGTGGGCCGAGTATTTTGATGAGCTGTTCAATGTCGAAGATGTCAGAAAGGAAGACTTTGTTGTTTTGGGTGATGGTGCACGGATGCTGGTTTTGAGAAAGAAACTTGTTGCAGACATTACTAAATAAGAGTTACAGGAGACGATAGACGTGATGAAAGCAGGGAAAGCCCATGATTTGGATGACCTAAAAAAATGTAGAGTAACGATTGTCGAATTGCAGGTGAGGCTACTGAATCTGTGTTTTGTGACGGGAGTGGTGCTGATTGAGTGGCGCAGTGCTTGCATTGTTCCGCCGAATGAGGGCAAAAGATATAAAAATTAATGCTGTAACTCACGAGGTTTCAGTTTGTTATGTGTGGTCGGTAAGTTGTACGGGAGAGTGCTGATCAAAAGGATTAGTGACTGTACGGATCAGATTTTTGCAGTAAGACAAGTCTGTGAGAAGTACCTTAGAAAGGGCAAGGATGTGTTCTGGGCCTTCATGATTTAGAAGAGGCCTACGACAGGGTTGACAGTGATGCGCTGTAGAGGGTGTTGCGTTTGAATGAAGTGGACGAAAATCTATCGAAAGCGGTTCAGAGTTTCTATTTTAGCAGCAGCACATGTGTGAGAGTGGTTCACAGTGAAAGTAGGTCTGAGATAAGGCTGCGTTATGTCTCACTGACTGCTATACCTCTATATGGATGGAGTGGTCAGGGAGGAGAGCGTGAGTGTAATGGATCGTGGCTTTGAGCTGTTACAAGCGAATGGGCGGAGTTAGCAGTTGAGCCAGTTACTGTTTGCGGATGATACGGCACTGGTGGCTGTGCCACCAGTGCCGTATGCGGATGCCAAACTCCGACACTAGCTGTGTAGTCTAGTGTCGGAATGTGGTAGAGTGTGCGAGAGGAGGAAGCTTCGAGTGAACATGAGTGAAAGTAAAGTATTGAGATGCTCGAGGATTGAAGAGTTATTGTAGGAAGTTCAGTGTTTCAAGTATCTGGCCTCCCATGTGGAGGAGACTGAACTGGTGGAAACGGAGGTGGGAGTTGCGAATGAAAGAAGGGTGTAATGTGTTCGGTGCACTGGGGAGTGTAACGAGCTGTATGACGTTAGTAGAGTATAAGGATGCAAAACGCGGATTTTATCCGATCTACGGGAGTTTGCACATAACATTTCAGCGGTTCGAAGGCGGTCGGCGCGACTGTGGGGCGACCATGTTGGCTGAGTCAGCGGTAGGGCAGGGGTTGGCCGGAGTCAGGCGGCGGGACCGGATGTGGACGAGAAGTCACTGATAAGAGAGGCGGGCAACGCGAAGGGGTAGAAGGGGGCGGGGGGCTTTCGGCCTCATGCTTTCGAATATACATTGGCAAGGTTTCTGTTATGAACATTTTCCATTTTATTGTATTTTGATGTTCATTGTATTTATATATGTTTTTTTTTCTTTATATCACTGTTTTGGGGTATAATTGGTCACTAACTATTGCTCGTTATATATATTCATTTGGTTCTGGTAGGAATAGTGTTATAACAAATTTCTGGAGGGGTGGGGTGTAGGGATCCCCTGGGCATAAAGATAGATGCGCTTTGGAAAATTAGGTGAGATTGCTCCTATCTGTTCTTTGTCTTATCAGCAATTTTCGTGTTATGTTTGCTATGTTTGAGTGTATGTATCGTTGTATATTTTATGTCTGGATTATAATTCTATATATTTTCAGCGTATGTTATGTTCATATTCTTACCAACCATCCACTCATTCGGTGGATTGTTGGTGAGCTCGTAACAGTTGGATGCTTGGTTGGTTGGATTTGGGGCAACATTTTGTGTTTTCCCTCTATCTAGTTTCATTTGTATATAATATGTATGGGAATAGTATGGTTCATTAGTCTGGTAGTTGGCGAGTTGATGTTTGTATATTGGTTTGATGCAGCAGCTTCGTTACAAGAATATATCTACCCCACAACGCATTATCAAGTTTTGAACCAGATATAACGATGTTACCATGTATCCCCATGTGGCAAATGGACTATTATCAAGTGTATGAAGACTGTTCGGGTTGCCTTATCTCGATTTTTTGTACAGCGCGAATCGTTTGGATGCCCTATAGCGAGAGTAGCTGAACGATATGGATTTATTGTAGGTTATTATGTTGTGTTATGTATACTTAGTAATGATCGGTTGATATATGTTGAATTTGAATTGTTTTCTGAATTTTGAATAGTTACCTCTTACAGTTATAGGAATTTTTAGGATATTTTAGGTTTGCATCTTCCATGTAGCCCAATATTTCAGGCAAAATTGGTCTGTTATTACATCTTTGCGGTAGTTTTATGCATATATGATATTCTGTTACGATTAAGCCGAGTTACTTAAGTTAAAGATGATTTAATTTAACACTGTTTTGGACTTAGTTGGAGAATAATTTCATCAGATTTTGTATATACTATTGCGTGTTCATGTAGAAGTATTCCACACCATTTACTATTTGTTTCATTTATGTAAATCAGTCACATGTCCTGGCAATTTATTCACGTTAGTTGTTTGGTTGGTTGCATGCTATTTTTTCTCGTTCGTCTTAGTTTTTAATGTATGTTTTGGGTATGGTAGAGAATTGATCTTCTTGATTGGTTATAACTCGCGCGTTTAGTATATTTCATTCATTTTTGTATGTTCTCTGTGCAGTTTTCATCTTCGATGCAAGGTATTGGGTATTTTATACAGTTATTGGAATATTAGGATATATTACTTTAGTCTTTGCAATGTATAACATTATTTCAGGTTTAATTTAGTTACATGTTGTATATTTTTAGTGTTTTATAAATCTTTTTACATCCTGGTACAATGTTTGACGTGGATATTATAGATATAGGAGATTCGATTGTTACAAACTTGGTCTTGTTGTTAGATTATAGTATTATTATTGTAGGACCATTCTTCAATATTTAGGAGGAGTTAGAGGAGACCCATGGGCAAAAGTTTGTTGCGTCTATGCCTATTTGTATTAGTACACCGATATACTATGATGGATACCATAGTGTATTACAATTTTTAATGTTAATTAGGGCAGAGTAGAGAATTACGAAGTAATTTTATTATTGTTCTATGATTTTTTCCACGATAGTCATTGGAATGTATGTTATAGAGGTAAAAATCCGTACTGCATCTTGGTGGAACCCCATCATTGAACCATAGCAAGTGTGTAGTTTAATGTTTTAGAAGTCAATTTACTGGATGGACGGGTCCTGGTGTAGAGGTGGCTTACACTCTTTGGTGGTCATTTGGAGTTCGTCCAAGTTCAACGTGATTTTGTAAGTTCTTGTGGATGTCGGTCTTAACTTCCATGGGTTTGTTAAAGAGGTTATCCGACAAGCTGCTGGGCGTAGTAGTAATTTACTTAGGTCGTCAGTGAACAGAAGACAGGATTTTTTTTGCCACACACTCTTTGAGACTCATGTCAGGCCCATTCATAACCACTGTACCTGTGTATAGATTCTTGGTGATGTTCAGGATGAGACTTTGCTCGACGTTGTTCAGAGATGATGGACTAAACAGATGCATAGTATGTCTGAGGCATCATACCATGACTGTTTGTTACCTCTAAATTTGTTATATATCAGTGGTATACTGCTGAGAAATATCTAGTAAAGCATTGTAGAGTTTGTTGTTATGACAGTGGGCTTCGCATTTGTCCTAATATAGATATTATATCTTAGGTTTAGGAATTCTTTCAGATTGAACGGGTATTGTGGTATTATTTCTTTATTACGCATAAACTGAGTGTTAAATGTCAGATATTTTCGGAATGTTTTTCATGTTAGTATATGATCTTAGTCCTGTTTCAATTCACCTCAGGAGTTCAGGTACAGGGTTATTTCCCTTATATTTATTACAAGATCGGTAATGTACATCGGCATTTGTATTGATTGACCATACAACTTCTATATTGGTGTAGAATTTATCATCTGGGTGTGGTAGGATAAACCGTATATCATAGTTAATCAATGTCGGTTGGTGTAGAAAAGAGAACCTTATTTAGCTATTTTATAGTTGTTATATGTTTTTGAACGGTTATCATAGAAACATATCTGTATTTGATATAAATTTGCCTAATTTCATGGAATGTTGGGAATAAAATAAGTTTAACTGGATATAATGGTCCAAAATATTGATATGTTTTACCTCTCGACATTGGATTTGGGTCCGGTTGCATGTCGTCTTGGAGAACTGATCTACCGGATTTGTGTAGAGTTGGTATTAAAATTCTTCAATAATTTAATGTACATCTTAATTATGTTATACGCTCGCATGTCTTTACTAGATGCTCATTCCCGCATGTCTTACTTTTGTAAATGTTTGTGATACGTTTGCAGTTTGTACACTTAGAAGTTACTGATTAATTCAGGCTTTGTTCTGAAATTGCGTTCCAATTCAGAATATCTGACTTATTCGAGTATTTACCATATTCACTGTAGCATTTTTCACTAAAGGTTTGTGATGTAGAGGGGCCGTAAGCCTAACCCATCCTAACCTATCTCAGCCTAATCTAACCAAGGATTATATATTTTTTCCCAATTTCATACTCATGTAATGTATTATTTCGTTGATTTAATCTCTATTCATATCAAACTTCTCCACTTGGCTCTATAGTTTTTAACAATCTTTACCAGTTCATGTACATAT
>SDVV010001859.1:0-24419 GCA_016164225.1 Gammarus roeselii
ATAATCAATTACCTCTGACTATACCAATAGGTGCATTGAGGATACCGCCGAAGATCCTTCTGGAACAACTGCTGCCGAGAGTATACAATGGCTTCGTACTCTAGATAGTGGTAGTAGTGTACTTGTTTCTGTTTTCCACCAGAGCCTCAACGCGAAGTAGTACTCTAGATACTGTGAAAAAGAACATTGTACAGAGCGTGTATAGACTCTCAGTGGGAGTATTGCAGGCACAGTTATTTTGAGAAGCTGGTTCATCTCGACCGTCCTTACAAAGATGCATGCAAGCATGTCTTTGTGAAGCTATTCACAACACGAGGCGTACGAATTATATCGTGAACAGATGCACGATTGAACGATCCAATACGCGAGCCGATACAATAGTTATTAGGAAATTAATATACAAGCTATTACCAACAAGTTCATTAACCGAAACATAAAGCAAGCGCAGAAGCAAGCGCAAGTAACGAAAACAAAGAGGATGTGGCTTGGTGTACGTGGATCATGAATTACTGGGATCAGTACTTCAAGTCGTTGAAATCACTGAAGAAATTATTCGGTGGAATAGAACTCAACTCCTCATCCGGACTTGCGTTAGCATGCACGAGTGCTACAAAGGGTTGGTGGGATGAAGAGGTAAACTCATTCCCCAACCTTACTTATATGATAACAATAAGTTTATCTTAATATGGGAATGTTGTCTCCAGATCAGCTCAAGAGGACTTGGTACGTACCATCTATGTATCCAGATATTTCTGTAATTTCGTCAACACGTCATTATAACTAAATAAATTATAAATACTAAAAAAAATTATCCCCCAAAACCGGCGTCCGTGCACCACCAGCCACGGCAACGATGTCAGCCTCTCTGTCATCCTCGACATTCAACAACTCATCAAAATACTCGACCCACCTTTTCCGTACAACACCACTTTCGAACAACAATTGGCTTTTCTCATCTTTCACCAACTCTTTCTTCTCGGTCTCTCACTTTCTCTCCCTCTATATCTGTTTTCAGAACATCTTTTTGCTATTTTTTTGGCACAACCGTCTGCTCCATCTGGCATCAGCGTCCCTCGTTGCTCTCCTCGCCACCTTCTTTTCTCTTCTCTTAATAGTTATCATAGGCCAACACCGACCTCGCTTGCAACCTCTTTTCTGCCAGTTTGACCTCTTCGTTCCAACACTCGCAGCTCTTCCTTCTGCAGCCGCCCACATAGCTCACACGGCTCACACCGCACACATTTATTTGCACATCTCAACAACGCATCTCTGAACGTCTCCCATTCTTCCTCAATATCTCTCAAATCTTGCTTCTGACCCTGTCATATTCCCACCAGATAGCTTGCTGGGACTATTCAGCTCTGATTCCCTCATTCAGTTCACTCACCTTCACTATCTCTTTTCCTCTTTCCACTCTATTGTTTGCCTTCCAACTTTGCTCCACTCTTGACCTTCTTTCCACCAGAAGATGGTTGGTCGGGTACTCCTCCCTCAGTCTCAACATACGCACATCAAACACCTTCCCTACTACTCTCATCTAAATCAGCACAAAATAACCTCGTGCTCTCTCCACCACTACACCATGGCCATCCTTACCCATGGATATTTGTGGATACTCACTTCTTGCACAAGCAGTTTCCAACCACCAGCTCCTGCTCCATGCAAAGAACTATCAGGTTTTCTCCACCGTCATTTTAACCATGAAAGCCATACCTCACTATACATTCTCCACTACTACATCTTCAGGTCACTCGGTTCAACCACGTTGAAAAAACCTTCACAACTCGCAATGCACTCACTCAGGTCAGTCTAAAATTGCTCCATCCCCTCCTCAATCCTCACGCTACCAGGTCCGTAAGCTCTTACACACGCTCAACTCTCAATATCTAAACTAGCTTTCACCCACAACAATCATGAGGACACCTACTTCCACTCCTTAACGCTACAAGCCAACAGATCACTTCATATCAACACCACACCCTCCCGTGCCTACCTTCCCTACATCCGGCTTTCTTTCACTAATCATACCAAACTCACATCCACCCTTACATTTCAACTCAGTCTCACTCAGCGCCAACACATAAAACTTCTTCCTCGCAAACATTTTGCCAATCTCTTACCTCTGCTTCATTCGTACTACAACCACGCACATTCAGCAACCCTAACAATGTGCAATATATTATACTGATATCTTTATTGCCACTGATAATTATACATGTATGGATAGGGATATTGTCGATAAGCTTTAGGTATGTCAATTGTCTATTATGCAGGGTAACTGATGAGTGAAGTTGCTAATGCAACGGAGTTCGATGTTGGCTATGCTGAGGAGTGTTGATGCTGTCCCTCTGTCCTCCTCTGGATATAACGACAAAATACTTGTTCTCGATTGCTTTCTTGCTAAAGCTGTAGGTGAAGCTCATTCTCCAAGATGCCGTGACCAGGATACGCACATATCACGATGGGATGTACTGCGAAGTTAATGAAATCAGAGGAGGACATCGAGCGGAATGTACAAAGCTTTGTACAAACATTTGAGAAGCATGCGAGATTGTACCCTCACTCTTGAACGAACTTGAAGGGTTAAAGTATGAGTTATGCCGACAACGAGACTGTGTTCTACTGTTGGATGCGGTGCTTATAGAGCAGATTGACGACGATGATATAGCTGATGGTGTCACCGAAACTTCAGCAATACATATGTTAACGAAAGAGGCTTTGATGAAGGTAGAACAAGCTCTGCCAAAGACGCAGATGAATGGGGAGGTTCCAGCAAAGTTTTACATGTAACGTCAAGCTCCAAACGTCAAGCCTTTGGGTGGCAGAACGTTTGGGACTTATATAATGGTGCGATTTATAACCGCACCGACATATTGGACGCGCCAAGCTCGTCCACCTACTCAATCAGTTCGCAGGCAAAGCATCTCAACTGATGGTGGGATTTAATAACACCAACGCGGAGTATAGTGAAACTATTATTCTTCTGAAAGAAACCTACGGTAAGCTGGCAAAACTTATTGAAGCGCACGTACATGCAATTCTCGACTTGAAAGAACCACAGTTGACAGCAAAAAGTCTTAGTCAATATCGCTCCAAATACGAGAGACATCTACGTGGACTAGTGACTCAAAATAAATGGGGATGATGCAGGCTTCCTTTTCACAGCTATACTATTACGTAAGTTACCACGACGAGTTCGTGATAGAATTAACAGAGGGAGTTCCAGCGACCAATGGGAGTCTACGAGCCTAAGGAAAGCGATATAGAAATAGAGTTTCTTCCGTCTCTTAATGAGCATTCTGAAACAGCTGGGTCTTCTGGTGACGAAAGCAATTACCGTGATAAGTTTAGTACGATGGCACTAGCTATCCCAGCACGAAGTGCCTACCAAAGAGGATGGCAGTTTTGCACGGATCACTCTGCCAGCCAGTGTTCGATCTTTAGGACTCCCGATGCGCGTAGAGCTCAAGTGATGAAATTGAAACTGTGTTTTAATTGTTTGAGGGCTATCAATCATTAGGCAGCTAATTGTAGATCGCAGAACCAGTGTCGTACCTGCCAACGAAGTCATCACACAGCGCTATGTAACAGCGGGATCGGCAAGATGTCCAGGCAGGAGAAACCTAGATTTTGACCGCAGCATGCAGCAGAGAAGAACGACTCTTCAAAGCAGGATGCAAGAGTTTCCACGCCCAAGAGCCATCGGCCAGCGGTAGAGGCGTCTGGGACGACTTCGGCGGTGATGACCGGTAGTCAGACCGGACCTAATTACACCTCAATTTTACCCACGGCATTCATGACCTTCAAGCACTTTGGACGGAAACGTAGAGTTCGAGCACTCTTCGATTCCGGGTCACAGAGGTCATTTATATTGGCCTAAGTTGTTGAACATTTAAGATGGCCTATTCACATGAGTATCAGCTTGTCGATTAGTGGGCTTGGAGGTAAGATTTCCCCTTAAAATGTGTGACGCTGTTCGTTTTGATGATGTTGCAGATAGTGAATGTGTTCCGACCGAAGCAGTGGTGGTTACCTCGGTGCCCGATATTTTGTACATGCCCGGAAGGAGTTCCCTTGCCAAGCGATTTAAATGTAGGGGTATTATTTTGGCCGATGATTTGGACGGAAGCGACATATTTTCTGATATCGAGTTACTTATTGGAGCTTATCAATTTCATAACTTTGTTTATGTCAACAAGCTTGAGGGCCTTGCTCTGATTCCGTCCAAATTAGGTGTGTTGCTTGCGGGAAGATCCAATCATCTGTAGAGTCTGGATTTGTGGAAGCTGTCGCAGTTTCAAGAATCAATGCTGAAGAACGTAGAATGGGTAGTACATTGCGTGGATTTTGGAAACTTGATTCCGTTGGTATAACTCCATCACTTGAATCTGAAACGAAGACTTTGGGTGCTAGTTTGGGTCACTGTGTTCGATTCGATAGCGGATATTTCACTGCAAAGTTGCCTTGGAAGGATCCACATCCTGTATTACCGAATAATTATAATCTCTGGATTGATAGATTGCGTTCCGATGAGTATTTTGCGAAATAACCCTGATCAGTTGCGCCAGTATTATGACATTATTCAGGATCAGTTACGGAAGAGGTTTGTTGCAGTTGTAAGTGATCCACGAAAGTATTCACGTAATTAGCATTATTTACGTCATCATGGCGTAATTAAGGATACCGCTTCAACACCGCTGAGAATTGTTCCCGCTGCTTCTTTAAAGTCATCTAAAAATCAACCTAGCCTCAACGAGTCTGGAGTCGGGTTTTTCTTTGGTTAACGAGATGGCATCGGTATTTCTTCGTTCCAGAGCTTTCACTTATGCATGGGTTTCAGATATCGAAAAAGCATACCTCATGATTGAATTAGACGCAGGTGATCGGGGTTTGGCGCGTTTTCTTTGGTCAGAGGATCCTATGTTGCCAGATCGCCGAATAAATGTGTTTAGATTTTGTGTAGTATTTTTTGGAGCTACATGCAGTCAATTCTTGTTAAATTCAAGTCACAAAAGCTTGCTCATAGTAAGTAATAGTAAGACTGCGAAGGACATTGAACGATCACTCTCTGTTGATGGCATTGAACATTCGACCGATTGTATGGCTGAATTACCCCAGTTTTACGGATAGGCGAATGATTTGCTTCAGAAAGCAGTGTTCACTTCGAGAATGTTGTTCAAACGATGATGCAACTGACGAAATAATACGCGAGGACAACAAATTCTCATTCAATGGTAAATGTATCGGGATCGTACTGGAATTACCGTACCGACAAGTTGTCTCTCAGCATCGGGGCCAGTATCTACTCCAGAAGTTTGTACAAAGCGAAAAATTCTAGGTGAGTCTGCTAAGGTTTTCGATCCGATTGGTATTTTTTCTCAATTACTATCAGAGCCCGTATTTTGATGCAGGACCTTTGGTGCAAAGGGGTCTTAAGGGACCAAGATTTGATTAGATCCTCAGTTCCACCAGAGCCTCAACACGAGTCATAATAGGCTCTCCCGTAGGGCTCGATTATCATGGAATCCAGTAGGCTCGCACGCCTCAGTGTGCGAGAAAAAAACGCTTTTAAAGTTAGAAGAATGTAAAAGTTTTAGCAAGGTCAGACGCACGCTGGTCATTTAGAACTTCATGAGTAATATGCACGCACGCTAGTGCGTACAAGTAGCATCGTCGAGACTAGTACAAGGTTTACGGCTACACGGTCAAAGTCAGCTTCGACAGTAACGCAACACGACCTAGACCGCCACGCGGTCCAGGTAGACCACAATACACTTCAATTATTCAGGTAAGAATCAGACGGAACGAATCCTCGCCTCCAGTCATTTAGAACTTCAAGAGTAATATGTACGCACGCTAGTGCGCACAGATATCGTCGTTGGGACTAGTACAAGGTTTACGGCTACACGGACAAAGTCAGCTCCGACAGCAACGCAATAATATTTGAAGCTATGCGGTCTAGTAAGGGAGGGGTACAATTTAGTTATTCAGGAAAGATAAAGACTCAGACGAAACAAATCCCTACCTCCAACCACTCAGAACTCCAAAAGCAATAAGCACGAACGCCAGTGCGCACAGATAGTATCGTCGAAATTGGTACAAGGTCTATGGCTTCACGGATTAGATCAACTTCAACCGCAACGCATCACAAGGTTTATAGCTACGCAGTCCAGGTCAACCTCAGAAACTTCATTTGGTCCGTGCATGCGCGAGCGAGCAAAGACTGAAGAAAAAACGCCTATTCACAAAATCATAAACAGAAACTCCCGCACAAACTCACTAGCATTATTATACATGACAAAATTGTGGATCGTAAAGAAGAAAGTAAGGGCAGGTTCGTCACGGGCAGAAAAACTGCTTGGATTATTGATTTTGCAATCATTGATTCAGGAGATAGAGGGGGGGGGGCAGAGGTCCCATGGGTCGCAATAGACCCCGACGAATCCCGGAGGGTAACCCAAGTCCCCCGGGTCTTCCAGAGCTCCCCGGGTCCCTCGAGACCACTCGTCTCAGCTCAGCTCGGCTTGTCTCGAATCATTTCGACCAGTCTCGGCGCGTCGCGACCAACTCGACTCGCCTCAACATGTTTCGACTGATCTCGACGCACCTCGACCAGCCTCGACGCGGCTCTCCCCCTCTGCCCTAGTAATCATGTGGGCTGTAATGACACAAATTTTCACTGAAGCATTTTAGGGTGTGAGTGGGTTGGCAGAGGTGTCCTGGGTCCCAAAAGAGCCCGACGACTCCCGGAGGGTAACCCAAGTCCCCCGAGCTCCCCGGGTCCCCTCGTCTCAGCTCATTTCGGCTTGTCTCGAATCATTTTGGCCAGTCTCGGCTCTACTCGCCTTAACATGTTTCGACTGATCTCGACGCACCTCGACCAGCCTCGACGCTACCCTCGCCCTCTGCGCCAGTAATCCGCAGACTGTAATGGTTAATTGTTCTACTGAAGCAGTTCACCTGTATACATTTTTCTGTGTATGGGTTTTACAGCGTAAGGAAGGGGATGCAGAAGTTTCCGCGGTTCAGAGGGGTCTCAAGCGGGTCCCATAGTTTTCAACGGTGTCCCAAAGGGCCCCGGACGGGTCCAAGTGGGTTCTCCCAAATCCTCTTGGTCTTCCATGTCCCCCGGGTTCCCGAAACCCCCGGGTTCGTCTCGACTCATCGCCTCGCCAGTTGACTCGTCTCCACTCTCCTCTACCTGCCTCGACTTGCTTCGTCCCCCTCCACGCACAGTGCCATTCAAGACTTTCACTTTTTAAGATCAATAGCAACATTAATTCACCTTATAACCATTAAAACGCCTAGCTGTGCTCGGACATTTATTAGGCGCCCGGGAGAGTGCAAATTAACCCCACCGTGAGTTGGACTAGACTAACTAACACACCGCGTAGCCCACCTAGGGCCTCTGCGGGCGTCTAACGATACATAATTATATAACTAATCCAAAATTGATCACCATGAAAAAAGGGCACAGATAAATAATAGAGCCCATGAAATAAAAAATACTAAAATGCTAACATACAGTGTTAATGATCTATAAAATGAATAATCATCCATCTACCCCAAATGGGACCAAGAGTTGGACAAGGAGACTGTGATGATGTGGAGGTCCTCAGCAGCAGATATCGAGGAGTGAAGGAATTTTCTCTCGACCGCAGCTTTCACATTTTTCCACATTTAACTACACACGCATTCTGTGATGATAGCACCACAGCGTATGGTGCAGTGCTTAATTCCACATTTAACTACACACGCATTCTGTGATGATAGCACCACAGCGTATGGTGCAGTGATTAATTCCAAGTGTAGATCCGGTGTTCATTTTGTTCTAGCTAAGAGGCGAGTAGTGCCAATCAAGTCTCCTACGTTAAAGCAGCTCGAGTTAACTGCCTCTAATATGGCCGCACGTTTGGTAGCCTTCGTGAAGAATTCATTTGCAACTGGCGAACAATTGAAGGTCGTTTGACATCATGTGGTCAGATAGCATGATTGTTTTAGCCTGGCTGAAATCTTCAACACTCCCTAAGCTGTACGCTAAACAGAGAGTTGAGGATATTCAAGAACTTGTGCCCGAAGCTAAATGCATGTTCGGTAAGGGTGCTGACAATCCATCAGATTTGTTGACGCGGGGGATGAATGCCGAGACATTTCTTGCTTTATCTCACTGGCGTCACGGGCCTGCGTGGTTTTCGGAGAAAGAGGCAGCCAACTCTCGGGTAACGGAAAGGCCGGGAGGTAGCTCTTCTGATGGTGAGATACGTGACCTGCATGCAGTCAGGCACAGTTTTGCTAGGTACGGAAGTTGCGTCACATCTGGTGTTAGGGGCCAATGATTAGACATTCTTGAATGAATATCTATAACGTTTCAGTTCGTGTGCTTAACTACTTAGAATGACGGCATTCATTTTTCGTTTTGTTAATAAACGTAGAAATTCTTTTGATTGTACCCCAAATGAAGCGAGTTTGTCACGCAGTAAATTGGAGGCTGCAGAAGTAGCGATGCTGAAGCTAAATCAGAGGAGAGTTCCCCTCATGCATACCAATATTTTGTTGATAATTCTGGCGAGATGCCTTCAATTGTTGGCCACTTGCGACTACAGTGTATTGATGGCTATGGACGCGCATTGGCAGGTTACATGAGGTTAATATGAAGAAGGATGCAAAATTTCCATTTTTTTTGCCTAGTCTTGGCCGCTACACAAACCTTTTAATTGAATATGTACAGTAGCGAAAGAAAATTCGTTTATGATTAAAGATTAAGAGAAATCTTCAATGATAATTTTCCGCTCGACATTTGAACTCATCGAAAATTTAGTCTTGTATAGACTACCATAAACGAATTTTCTTTCGCTACTGTACATTCTCGATGTTTTCACGCGGGTGTTTCCCAAGTCCTCGGAGTTCTCAGAGCTCGTTATTGGGTGCAGAGTGGCAGGCAACGAGTCAAAACAATTGTGAAAGTGTATCTTTTGTTTAAGGTTCAATAAGAAAACAGTACAAGCTCCAAGTGTTGCACAATTTCCGAGATATAGAGTTTCGGAAGCCAAACCTTTCTCCGCAATTAGTATTGATTACACCGGGGCTCGGCATGGACGTGATGCGGGATGATCTCAAAGGTTTATATTGCCCTATTTGCTTGTATGGTCACGAGAGCAGTTCATTAGGCGCTCGTTGAGGACGGCACAGCCGGAACCTTTTTGCGAGCATTCCGTGGGTTTACACCTCGAATATCTTGTCCAGCGTTCATTTTGCGTGGCAATGCAGCAATCTCCAGTAAAGCATGCGTAAATCTGCATGAAGTTTACAATAAACAGTGCGTAACAGATTACTTTGCAATTAGTGGTATTCAATGGAAGTTTATTCCAGCCCGAGCACCTCATTTCGGATAAGTATACGAAAGACTAATTGGACTAACTAAATCTGTATGATGTAAAACTTTATGTCGGTCGTTAGTCAGTTCTAACGAACTTCACACGGTACTGTGCGAGGTCGAGGCAGTGATCAATGCTAGGCCTCTCGTGCACGTATCTGGAGACGTTGATGACGAGCCGCTTACTCCTTCGCATTCGATCCTCGGTCATCGCATCAAGGGGGCTGGGCAACGTCGGACTGGACATGGAAGAAGTCCCTGATCCGACGCTCTTTGGAAGGGAACTATTCACTAAACGAGAGAAGCGCCTTCGTTTAATTTTGGATCACTTTTGTAGCAGATGGAGACACGATTATCTTAAATCTTTACGTGAACGAGACCTAAACCTTCTCCAACAGTCGGACTGCATATTTTCAGTTGAAGACATTGTCCTCGTCCATGATAGTTGTCTGCGCATTGCGTGGAACTTAAGGGAAGTTACTAAACTCCATAGAAGCGTTGATGGTATTGTAAGGTCTGTAGATATGAAGACTAAGCATGGTAGTACTAACAGACCTGTAATAAAATTGGTTCGACTCGAAATTTCATCAAGTGTCGCAGAAACAGAGTCAGTGAATCTAGATTTACCTGTGACGAGGAAAGAACGCAAATCTGCAAACGAACCCGTACATTGATCAGCGAAGGTATTGCTTCATCACAGTATTCGTGCTCTGATTGATCAGCGAAGGTATTGCTTCGTCACAGCATTCGTGCTCCGAGTGTTGCTTCATCACAGTATTCGTGCTCTGAGTGTTGCTTTATCACAGTGTTCGTGCTCTGAGTGTTGCTTCATCACAGTATTCGTGCTCTGAGTGATCAGCAAAGGTGTTGCTTCATCACAGTATTCGTGCTCTGAGTGATCAGCAAAGGTGTTGCTTCATCACAGTATTCGTGCACCGAGTGATCAGCGAATGTGCTGTTTCATCACAGTATTCGTGCTCCGAGTGTTGTTTCATCACAGTATTCGTGCTCCGAGTGTTGTTTCATCACAGTATTCGTGCTCTGAGTGGTGCTTCATCACAGTATTCATGCTCTGAGTGTTGCTTCATTACATTAGTCGTGCTCTGAGTGATCAGCGAAGGTGTTGCTTCTTCACAGTATTCGTGCTCCGAGTGATCAGCGAAGGTGTTGCTTCATCACAGTATTCGTGCTCTGAGGGATCAGCAAATGTGTTGCTTCATCACAGTATTCGTGCTCTGAGTGACCAGCGAAGGTGTTGCTTCATCACAGTATTCGTGCTCTGAGTGTTGCTTCATCACAGTATTCGTGCTTTGAGTGTTGCTTCATCACAGTACTCGTGCTCTGAGTGTTGCTTCATCCCAATACTCGTACTCAGAGTGTTGCTTCATCACAGTATTCGTACTCAGAGTGTTGCTTCATCACAGTATTCGTACTCTGAGGGATCAGCGAAGGTGTTGCTTCATCACAGTATTCGTGCTCTGAGTGGTCAGCAAATGTGTTGCTTCATCACAGTATTCGTGCTCTTCATCACAGTATTCGTGCTCTGAGAGTTGCTTCATCACAGTATTCGTGCTTTGAGTGTTGCTTCATCACAGTACTCGTGCTCTGAGTGTTGCTTCATCACAGTATTCGTGCTCTGAGTGACCAGCGAAGGTGTTGCTTCATCACAGTATTCGTGCTCTGAGTGTTGCTTCACCACAGTATTCGTGCTCTGAGTGTTGCTTCATCACAGTATTCGTGCTCTGAGTGTTGCTTCATCACAGTATTCGTGCTGAGTGTTGCTTCATCCCAGTACTCGTGCTCTGAGTGTTGCTTCATCACAGTATTCGTGCCCTGAGTGTTGCTTCATCACATTATTCGTGCTCTGAGTGATCAGCGAAGGTGTTGCTTCATCACAGTATTCGTGCTCTGAGTGTTGCTCCATCACAGTATTCGTGCTCTGAGTGTTGCTTCACCACAGTATTTGTGCCCTGAGTGTTGCTTCATCACAGTATTCGTGCTCTGAGTGTTGCTTCATCACAGTATTCGTGCTCTGAGTGTTGCTTCATCACAGTATTCGTGCTCTGAGTGTTGCTTCACCACAGTATTTGTGCTCTGAGTGTTGCTTTATCACAGTATTCGTGCTCTGAGTGGTCAGCAAATGTGTTGCTTCATCACAGTATTCGTGCTCTTCATCACAGTATTCATGCTCTGAGAGTTGCTTCATCACAGTATTCGTGCTTTGAGTGTTGCTTCATCACAGTACTCGTGCTCTGAGTGTTGCTTCATCACAGTATTCGTGCTCTGAGTGATCAGCGAAGGTGTTGCTTCATCACAGTATTCGTGCTCTGAGTGTTGCTCCATCACAGTATTCGTGCTCTGAGTGTTGCTTCATCACAGTATTCGTGCTCTGAGTGTTGCTTCATCACAGTATTCGTGCTCTGAGTGTTGCTTCATCACATTATTTGTGCTCTGAGTGTTGCTCTATCACAGTATTGGTGCTCTGAGTGAGTTCCAGTTAAGTTGGATGCCATATAAAATTTGGTCTCTTGAAATTGTGGACTTTTGCGAATTTTAGATGAGATTTTACCTGTTTGAAATCACTTCTCATAGTTTGTCAAATATTTATTTGTTTACCTAATAAAATATGTCGTGTTGTACGCGTTTATAAGAGATTTACCGGAAAGCTTCAGATCTTCCCAGGGCCACAGAATATTATTGAAATTGTTACATTGTAGGGATGATGCTGGTAGATTGATTGTTACATTGTAGGGATGATGCTGGTAGATTGATTGTTACATTGTAGGGGTGATGCTGGTAGATTGATTGTTACATTGTAGGGATGATGCTGGTAGATTGATTGTTACATTGTAGGGATGATGCTGGTAGATTGAAAAGTTTATGGTTGCGTTGATGTTCCTTGAGTTTCATGTTCTTGCATTTTTTTAAATGGTGTAAATAGTGAATTTCCCTTTGTGGGCAGAAGTGTGCAGTATATTAAACTGATATCTTTATTGCTACAGATAACTAAACATGTATGGATAGGAAAACTGTCGATACGCTTTAGGCATGTCAATTGTCTATTATGCAGGGTAACTAATGTGGAGTTGCTGATGCGACGTTAGTTTTGTGTTGGCTATGCTGAAGAGTGTTGGTGCTGTTCCTCTGTCCTCCTTTGAATTTAACGACGGAACCCTTGTTTTCGCTTGTCTTCTCCTTGCTAAAGCTGTAGGTGAAGCTCATTCTCCAAGGCTTCCACAACAATTGAGTTAGGAGGCGTGAGCCTCTCCTTCCACAACTCGTCTTGCCGTCTTTGAAGGAAGAATTTATAGAGGAAAGAATTCCTTGTCCCCTCGCTTTTCCTCAATTAGTCTCTTTCTACGACACGCAAGGTCACGGTAGCACTATTCATAATCCTCCGCCACAGAGCTCCCTTATTAATTGCCTCTTACGACACGTAAGAGGATTCTTAACCCTTGACACAGGGTTGCATTGAAGAGAAAAAATATTCATAAGTAAGATTTTAGTTCAATTTGTATAATGCTTGGAAATCTATCACGGGATGACATGTCATATACCTGTTTTAGTGTATAATAAATCACACCAATCTAACACACCAATCTAACGCATCAACCTACACTCGCACATGCGTTTTTGTATCCCTACAAGCATTTCGTACTACATGACCTTTCGTATCTAGAGCGTACTTACTCTTCCCTGGCTCACTCGCTGGACACTTCTTAATTAAAGTGCATGCAGAGCCCTCCACTGCCTCAACGACAAACACAAACTGGTATCTATTGCTGCCTTAATGAAGGCTTTGACCTTCCCTTCTAGCAACATGATTTCATCAACCACGGGCATAACGAACTAAAGAAACGTACTTTCAAATCCACTTGACTGCACCAGCCTGTGCAGGCTTGTCCAAGGTATTCGACAACTGTTATTTCTAGCATGTATCTGACCAGAGTGTTTTAATGGCGTGTAGAAGCGTAGTCTGGCTACGCTATGGTCGGTGGAGCGACCTAGGCAAGGTCGTTGGGTTTGGAAGCAGCTGGAAAACTGAAAGGGCATCTCCTTTTCATCCTCTGACTTGAGCTCGCGGTCAACACCATGGGGGCGCCTTACCAAACTGGGCACACAAGCCACCTTGGTAAGTGTGTCAGAGCTAGTGCCCTCTCTGTTGAGTGTGTCAGTGTGTGTCTTATGTGTGTGTGTGTGTGTGTGTGTGTGTTTGTGTGCAGTACGCTCTAGAGCGAGGCCAATGGAAACCGGCCAAAGGGTTCACTTCCCCACGGCAATAGGGAGTCTGCATGGGGAGGTAGAGGTACCCGGCAGAAGGTGAATTGATATCAAGACATTTGTGCTAAGTTTATTTTCCCTTTAAAATGTTTTTGCAGAGTTGATAATCCAGAACTCTATTAATCAGAATAAAAATTTATTCACATCGTGTAATTTCGTGGGTGCGTGCACACATAAAATTTATAAGGTGCAATGGTTGATACTTGGCATTTCGCGTATGCAGAAGTCAAGATCTTCATTCAAATGACTCGTCACCTACTTTTCTCCCTTTTTTTCTTCTCCCGACTAGGGGACAACGACTTGACAAAAAGGGATTCTTAATTCTAACTGTCATCGAGCAAAGCCTTGTGAGCAATGATACCTGCCGCGGCAACCAAAGTGGCTCAGAGAAAAAGTGGTTGTTGCCGGAACAATGACAACATTTTTTCATGGGACGGCGTCAATAGATAATTGTGATCGGATTACATGACAGAATAAATGGGATCGATCACTTGAATCAACAGACAGAAATCAATTGAGCTCAAGCGTGCGTGTTGAGGGAGGCGAGTATAGCAAATCAACTCTGACCCAAACCGCTGTCGATGAAACACGAGTCAACAGCATTTACCTAAGCACGAAACCGACTGATCTAACAGCTGGGTTGTATGTTGTTGTTGTTGTTGTCCCATTGAACAAATATAATTATTATGACTCAGCCCAGGTTGACGCAACACTAGTCGACCCAACATAGGTTGACCCATCACTAAATAAATATTTCTCCTTAAAGCTTTCCCAGCTGACCATCTCCTCGGCGGTGTAATCTTTAATAAAGCATTTGCAAATAAAAACTCCTGCAGGGCTACGTATAATGTCCTCCCTCGTTGTGTCACATGATATTGCTGGTGCCTGCCGGACACTCCAAGACGGGGCACTAACCTTTTGGGCAATGAGAAGACAGGGCGCAATGAGAAGACAGGGCACAGTGTGCAGTAGAAAGAGGACCGGACTACGCTATCAGTGTGATCTTGCTTGCGCGGCGTAGGGCACTGTGTCCTGGTAATGGTGTCAGCTGTGGCCAAGGTAACTACGCGGCTCGATGGCCACTCCTGGTTAAAGAATATAATAGACGACAAATGCGCTGTATTGATGCTGCTTTGACAATGAGACTAGGGTTAACCTTTATGTTCTTTCCATAAAAGGAGTGTGAGGGTTACTAACTGCCATAAAAATTTAAATTGAACCCTAAAGGCAAAATCTCTAGCTGCTTAGACAACAGATGCGGGACCTTGGTAGGTCTCGAGAAAGAATATTCCGCCCACGCCTCATCTGTGAAAATGTTAAAATTTTTGGTTGACACCGACTGAAAAGATGCCCCCGTTATCAGCCATGTGACTGGAGGCGGGGTAATAGATGGACGACACATGCATTGTTTCTACCAAAAATATGACTTATTTTAGAGCATTAGGATTTCTTTTTAGTCGCCTTCTGCGCAAACTGGCTGCATAAGAATAAACTAGTAAATCATTCGAGGTATACAACGAAGTTTAGCTCGACACTTTTCACCGTTGGTGTACTTATCATAGAAAAAAACGCAACATTGTTATAGACACAAACTGTTTAATATTACAACGAAGCGAAAGAGATTCAGTCCTGGTTCTGATGAAGGAATAAATTAGTCATTTAAAAACGTATCGCTGATATGCACCAGTATTTACATCAGTCCTTTCATCAAAAATACAGCCCGGACAACAAAAAAGCACTCCCAAGCTTGCCAGGAGGAGGCATCTCAAACCGACAGCAGGAAGAACGCCTCAGATGATTTGTAGTGAGGTTAAGAAGAAGTGAAGTTAAGAAGTAGATAAGTTAATGCGCAGTTAAGTTAAGAGGGAGAGAAGTTAGAAGGTAATCTGGGTAGTGAAGCTTAGAGGTTATCGGGTTCCATGTTTACCCACTGGATGGTAGGTTTGTCTTGCTGCCCTGTTAATGACAACCTTGACATCTTGGCGCGCATAGGGCGGTATTTGAAAGCCGCTACATCTTTACCAGAAATCATGGGTAGCAGAACCTTGATCTAGTTTGAGGCGTCATCTCTCGGGAGGTAAAGTAGCTTCATAAGACTAAGGGATTTTTTGGTTGAAACTTTCGAAACTATGACACACATAAGTTTTCAAGCAACGAAGGTGAAACATGCTAGATAGATCGATACAATTTTTGTGTGTTAAAGCAGGGTTGAATAGTCATCCATTTGACATGCATCAGGTACAGCAACACGAAACAAATACAGCAATTTTCGTTAACCAAGATCGGTTTAACGACCAACCAAAGACCTTCACTAGAATGGACGAATTTGTGGGACATAAGTGAAAAATACGATGCTGTGAGTGGGCACCATCTCGAAAAATTTGATCATTCCAACTTCCCACAAACTCCAATAATTTCTGTACAGTCGCGAAAGAATATTGGTTATGATTAGTCACGGAAATACAAACTGCACTTTTTCCACGTGCAAGTTAGATAAAATGGAATTTTGTTGTGGTATTAAATCTTGACAAAGCTTCCTAAATTGTAAGCGAATTTTACTCCGCTAATTCACAACAGCTGGAGAAGAGAACATCAAAGGAGACGGGCGATACGTTGAGCATTTAATGACAACAACAGGAACAGGCTGGCCATTGACAGGAGACGGGCGATACGTTGAGCATTAAATCACAACAACAGGAACAGGCTTACCATTGACAGGAGACGGGCGATACGTTGAGCATTTAGTGACAACGACAGGAACAGGCTGGCCATTGGCAGGAGACGGGCGATACGTTGAGCATTTAGTGACAACGACAGGAACAGGCTGGCCATTGACAGGAGACGGGCGATACGTTGAGCAATTAGTGACAACAACAGGAACAGGCTGGCCATTGACAGGAGACGGGCGATACGTTGAGCATTTAGTGACAACGACAGGAACAGGCTGGCCATTGGCAGGAGACGGGCGATACGTTGAGCATTTAGTGACAACGTCAGGAACAGGCTGGCTATTGGCAGGAGACGGGCGATACGATGACCAATAAGTGAAAACAACAAAAGGTATAGGCTGACAGTAGGCCCGACAATATTTCGTTTAAAAACTAACTACGAACAGGACGGTTGAGTTTCATCAAGCAATAAACTCTGCTCACAGTCGATTGCATTAAGAAAGACGAACATTTTCAACGTTTGTTTCGTCATCGGCGCCCTTTTGGAAAACTAAACGTTAGCAGATGAAGGTGAATTATCATATTCAAATTGCGCTATCTTTGTCATATCAAATTAATCGCAAGTGAATTTTAGGAAGAATTGTCTCGATCACCCACTTAGCCGTTGCCCCCCCCTCCCCTATTGCATGTACAGTAATGGAAGTAAGAAGACTGTTTGACTACATCTAATCCCTCCTTAAACCTGAACAAGTAACTGAATAGACTTCATCAACGGAATCAGTCTGAACGCACACGAATGCTCCACTAACTTTCTCCGATCAACTGTGAACTTGACTCATAAAACGATCATCCTTGGAGCTAGTTCTTCTCATAGTTTCCGTTTTGAAGGTTGCACGTGTGGCCTCCGAACTCCACGATACGTCGCGATAAGGGACCAGAGAGCTTCTTATGCGGACCTTAAGGCGCTCGTTCAAACCTTCAAAGTCAAGACCATGCCCCCCAGAGCCCCCTACGTCGGTGTAACGTGACGTTACGCCGACTGTATGAGTAACTTGACACACGCTTCAACACAGCTTCATGCAAGGCACAACTGATTGCGGAGAACCTGGAAGAAGTAAAGTCAGTTTTTGCGTTCACTCCTTTACGTGGGGACCAAAAAGAGGCGTCTCAGCTGGGTTATGCTCGGGAAAAAGTGGCAGTGGAGTCTACCATAACCAACTAAGATCGACTCTGCCTCGCCCAATGAACTGAACAAAGCGTAAGGTGAAGGTGCTGTTCAGACGAGAGTTTTTGTTCGGCGTCATCGGGACGTTAGAGTTCGGTTGCTCTGACTTTACTGTCGCTTGGCCACTTGACCGCGAAAGACGAGCGTAGGATGCCAGGGCTAGATGCCTGGGTCACTTCTTCATGGTCTCGAATAGGTGTGTGTGTAGCAATACAGGCATTTCAATATTTATGTGGGGGGAGGAGGATTTTTTGTGAACAGTTTGGGGATGTTCAAGAGAGTTGGCCCTCCATGTGGCTCACATTGGTTCATTATCAATGTCAAGGTTATGTTTGGGTCCTTCATCCTTAATTTAGGTGCGAGAGGTTTGTATTAGGAGAGTTTCATGGGTAGGAACTTCGTTCCCGTGGGTGGGAATAGGAAGGAGGCACTCAAGTTGATTTACCTCCAATTTTAGACTATTTTAAAATAAATCAGTACAGGAAACGTAACTGATCATACACACGTACATAATTACAGGGATGACAGCGGTGAGCTCGGGGATTGATGGTTTGACATGAATGACAAAAAGTTGTCACTGGTTTTAGGTAACTTGTTGTGTCTTTGTGTACACCCAAGCTGCCACTTGGGTGTAGAATTGTGCTCATGTTTTTATTACGTGCTGTGATATCCCGTTAACATCTTAATTGCGGCTACGTTTGTTTGACGACAGTGCGTTTGAGGAGAGAGGCAAGTTTTCCCTAATGTTGGCCTATTTACGAAGTATAGAAGTCAATCAAATAGGCAGTTACGACTCTTGCACAATTTATTCTGGAACTTCAGAATGTTGACTGTTGCTGACGACACCCGAGGGATACTTTGAGGAATACCCAACCAAGTCTTCAATATAAGGGGTGATGCGTCCATCAACATTGTCAACGATTCTAGCAAGTTAACGATGACGGCAATTCAAATGACTTCCGTTGATGCGTTGATTGTTTGATGTCCTGTGCGTTTCACCCTCACGCTGAACATCAATTCAAACATCTGCCACTCTACATGTAAAGTCAGGATAAAAACAGCGAATCGAGCATTCGCATGATACTTGGAAACAATTCGTTTACGAAATGAACAGTTCACAAAAACACGAGTCTAGTATCATGGACATCATTCATAGGCATTTATTCACAGACCCTTCAACAAGGTGTTGTGCATAATTAACACTCATGTTAGTCAAAATCAAAGCCTTCTGGATTAGTGTCCCCACGGGGAATAAAGTTAACAACTGAAATAAATCCCTAATGCGAATTACATCATCAGTTCCTTAGGACAACACATAACATACAAATAGAGATAAAAAGCACTGCATCATCAACGTCATATTAGAGACTGATACTAAAATAATAGTTATTAAAGGCTAAAAAAGAACCCTGGTTTATACAGATTCAATCTTCTCCTCCAGAACATCAAGTAGCCTAGGGTAATATTCCCGTACCCTCAACGGGGCAGGGAAGAAGCTTACGTCACTCCTGGCCGCGGTGAGGCGTCGCTTTGCGTAACTGTCACGTGACCTCGCGCTGCCATTGCTCGCAAGCTGAACAAAGTAGAGCTGAAACAGCTTTACCAAACTAGAGGAAAAATGGGCACCCTCAGGGAACTAATGACAGACGCTGAACACGGCTTGAGGTTAGTGGGTGGTGGAGAAAGATTGTGTTTAGAGAGACATTATTGAAGCATTTATATTCAAGTTGAACGTATCGATAGGTTATAATGATATGGTTACAAATAAAAATTCAGTAATGAGGTAGGTTGGTATTTACGTCGTCGATGTTTCAATCTCTTGACGCAGCTTTAAAACCTTTGTAAACAGGTACGTCATTGTGACTTTCACGACGTATTGCAATATGTCGTCAGTGTTCCGGTGAGTGGATTTCAGGGTGATGTTTTTACAACATCTATTCCTGATGATAGATTCAACAAATGAAGCGAGGAATTATTACCGATCATTAAAAAATGAAGTAAAATAACGAAGTACTATTCACATGAATTCAACGCTCGTCTATGTATATCAGGTTCTATACATAAGGTACTGAGCCACGGCTCTGGCAGGCTTACGAGTAAAACAGTGCTCAAGTTGCCTTGTTTCCTCGTGGTTTGTTGCATTTCTTCCTCAAAAGGTTGCCACCTAACTTCATCAAATCTCATCAATACACACAATTAAGAAAACTCGAAAATTGCCACGTAGAACAAAGGCTATCGACTGACCAAACGCCAATCTACTGATGCTACTCGGTTTATCTAGCCAATACAGCGTTCATCTAAAACACTTGCTGTTATATCACCCACCATCTTTCGGCCCCTCCAATCTGCCTCTCGCGTCTACCAACTCTTGTCTGTAGATGGGAGGGATTGGTGTAGACAGGGAGGGTTAGAAGCGTTTACCCAGGGTTATAACAGTTTATGCAGCATTTTTGCTCTGCTATCGTCAGCCCAAGAGTTCATCGGCTGCCCGGAAATCAAGGACCAGGATCAAAGTGATGCCCCGGACCTTGACATCCGAGAATCGAGACCGCAGCGTAACCCAACGGAGCGACGTAAATTCATGAGGATTTCAGCAGGTACAAAACCGGCGTAACTTTGCTTCAGGAAGTCCCATTCGTTCATCAGTGTGAGGCAAAGAGGAGCGTTGCGGATCTGTCAAGTGAGCACAAACGACCTGAAGCGGCCGAGGTTGGAAGACTTTCTAGCCAAGTACCGGGATCTGATTTTTGGCCTTAAAGCAAAGAAAAATTTAGTGGCCATGACATCCATCTTACCACATATGAATGATGATGATGATGAGCTGTATAGTAAAACTAACCTAAGCAACTTTTTTGACGACTTTCGGGAAGGGTTCGATCTGTTCTTCAAAGACGGCCTACACCAGAATGACGTGGTAAATGCCAAATTAGGCAGACTGTTCCATATAAGCACTAAGAAATAGCATGACCAAATGCAAGGGCCGGCGGGCTTTAAACGGCCCTGGCTTTGACTGCAAAAAAACCTATCGAGAGGGCTCCGTGCCCGCTGCAAATCTTCTGACCGAAAAGTTGAGCAAGAAGTCGCTTCCGGGGGTAGAAGTTATACGGGCACGGTAGATGCCGGGTCGAGACCCTCCCAACGGAGAGAAGCCGAGACAGAGACCAGCACCGACGAACTGCTGGGACTGGCGACCCTGTACTCGTTTGATGACATTAGCGTAAACTAAACATACATGCGTGCAGGAATAATGTTACCAAGATAAAAACTGTTCAACGTGGACAAACCCACCCCGAATAAAAGAAGGAGTGGGTTCGTGCCGTACAGTAGCGAGCAGATATTCGTTTATGGTTAGTCTGTAATCGGATGAACAAATTCAAATTTCCCCACGTGGAATTTAACATATACAAATTTCTTACGGTGCTATGTGTGGACAAAGCTCCCTAATAGGTAATAATAATCAAATTTCCGATGAGTTCAAATATAGAGCGGAAAATGGACATGGAAGATTCCACTTAGTTTTAAAACATAAATGAATTTCCACTCGCTACTGTACATTAAGGAGACGATGCACCTATTTCTTAGAGCTACACTCGTCACAGTTTCTTGCAAAATTCTCCGTGCCGAAATTAAATTGACCCATGCAGCAATGAAGCTGGCAATAGGTGTACCGAAATAGCCACACTCTAGCAGAACAAGATGTCCAATTTGTTGGGAAGTTGGAAGAAATAGACTTGAATAATCACGCTACTCCTATCATCAGGGATTTTAATCTTTCGTGTATCGCCTGAGTGAGCATAACCTCATAGGCCATAGGCCCATGCTAACGGCGTATATCGTCGACAGCGGCATTATCTTGTAGGGGAAACAACACACCGAACCTTGTTATGTCAACTAGGAACGCTTGGTCAGCAGCATCAGAGTTGCAACAAAGGAAGAGATTCTAACCACAACATGGTGGAATTCACCATCAAAGTGCATCGTCCAACCCTCTGGGAACAGTACGCCGCCTCAACGTAGCACGAGCAGACTTCCAGGGGCTGAGAGACCAACTAAGTACGACTAATTTGGTGGTACATCTCAGAGAGAGTACGGTGAATGCTTACTGCAGTATCCTCAAGGATAGAGTTCGTGAGGCCTACGACCGGTGCATACTCATGAGGACAATTGATTCCGCCCAAAGGATCTGACCCCCTTGGTAAAATATTTTAGTTGCGAGGTCATTTAATGGTCATTAATCACTAAATACGAAACGGCTGATTGATAACATGGACGAGGCAGCAGAATTGCATCACCTGGCGTGTAGAATAGCCACTGGGCTTGCTCAATCCTCCAAGCGCACGACAGAGAGAAACATAGTGGACAGCGCATAAGAGAACCACGAGGAATTCTATCGCTACGTCAATGAGCGTAGAATCACTAGTGACTCTGTTGGCCCACTTCTGGATGAAGATTATTTCCTTTTTGCGTTCATAGTGGAGGGTCCCGGCTATGGATGACGCAGTATATGGGGAAATTAACCTCAACAACATTATGTTCCCGCGAGAAGAAGCGGTTAAAAAACTCGAAGGACTGAACATTTAAACGTTCATTGGTCATGATGGACACTGCCAAAGAGTTCTCAAGGTCGAGAGCAATTGGCGGATTTCAAGGCCCGTTTTTCAAATTTATCGATGGTGAGTTGCAAGGTCCTTGAAGACTGAAGGTTTCAAGAAAAGTGACCGACAATCGATCATCACCTACCGACCAATCAGTTTGACGTCGCTCGTTGCCAAAATCATTGAAATGTTGATACGAGAACATAGACGACAACACAGCTTGATTTACGATACACAGCCCAGATTCCATTCCAAACAAAGCTGCCTGTTGAATATACTGAATTTTTTTAACAAGGGATCAATATGTATGATCCCCCTACCTAGACATCGATAAAGCCTTCGACAAGGTGCTACACAAAATTCTGCTACACAAAATCTCTGTACTCAGCATCAGTGTAACCGTACATCGCTGGCCTCGTGTCTGGCTCACGGGGCGCAAGAAAATAGAAAATAGCTGCATTGGCAGGGCAATGTCCGAGTGGGCCCTCGTCACCTCATGGGTGCCCCATTGCAGCGTTCAGGGTCCGGTCCTCTTTCTCATCTGTGTTGACGACAGGACTTCCAGGAGTGCAGAGACTGATTTTTATTAGTATTATTACATATTTTATTGCTCTTATTAATAATAATATTATTATTAATACATAGAGCAAGCGACACGGCTCTCTTCGGACTGCCAGCAGATATTTTTGATATCGTTACTACTATTATTATTATAATAATTATTTGTATCATTATTATTATTACCAATATATCGGGACGACAATTCTTATGAGCATCAATTTAAACATAATTATTTTCCATCTAGGTACGATAACATTCGTACCGTGATGTATACTCCCAAAGCTTAATCTGCTGCTCGCATACCACAGACTGAGGACAGGCAGATGCAGGACAATGGTATCCGGGAATCGAAACCGGACCAGAATAGAGCCAGCTGCTCAAAACTTAACCTAACTGCGTAGATTTTTGAAGGATACCTTTTATCCTTTTTATAACCATTTTTTCTTCGCTCCCAACGTGTGGGAGAAAAAAAAAAGTGAAGCACGGTAGATTCTGTTCCAAAGCGGTGTACGGTGCATCGGGAAGTCGAACAGCCTTATTTTCCGCAACAGATCTAGAGCGAGACCCGGTGTAACAGGCAGCAGAACGACAAACATGCTGTTCATCTCCCCCCACAGATGTTCGAGTCATTGTCATCCCTGGCATTCAGATGACCATTGTTGAGATAGTGACCATCCTTTCACTTGAGAGACCATTGTCGACACGATAGTACTCAGTGGCATGTCAATAATGAAATTTGAACCAATTTGTGCATGTCATATATAAAATAAGGCGTCATAACTTTCCATTTTTGAATGTTTCTGTGTATTTCATTGGAATGAAATTAGGAGCTGCCAAGTGCAACTTTATTTTAACGAGATGCCCCTCTGACATCTCACCTTGATATGAAGAATGCTCTTCAAAGTTACAAGCGTAGGAATGAACATTCTTCCGAACACTGAGGAGGACCACTGCCCAGGCAGTAAGTCGTGGTGCTCCGAAACTTTTGCGTTCATCAACATTTCCTTACTCGTATGCCTATTTCGATCTAGATCGTAGATCTGCCAATGGCAGATCTATTCTTAAGAGAGGTCTCTCCGATGTCTCACGTTGAAGTGGCACAGGCTCTTCAAGGAACCACTAGTGCACAAGAGACATTTTCTTATGAACAATGGGGGAGGAAGACCAATATCCAGGTCATCAATTTTGCGTACATTTTCAAAATTTCATGACTCGTAGGCTTATTTCGATATTGAATCAAAACCTAGTTAGGGGCCTCATGACATCAACTTCTGGGACAAGCCAATAGGCATGACAACGAGGAAAAGTATAAGCCCGTTGAGGCTGCAAATGTTTCGAACAAGAGAGTTGGATGCGATCGCCTGAAACCTTCTGTTCCTCTTCCCATCTCCATTCGCTCCTATCACCCGATTGCTATCCTTTCCACCTTCTTGTTCCTGTACGTGTACTTCGTACGACTATCTCCCAATCTTTGGGAGATGGTCGTACTGTTTCCTTTATCTAATGTAATCTACGTCGTTTGTCTACGAACACACGACATGCCTAAATAACGAACCGCAACCCTCGTGTTGAACGACCGCCTACAATATATATATATATATACATATATATATATATACATATATATATATACATATATATATATACATATATATATACATATATACATATACATATATATATACATATATACATACATATATACATACATATAT
>SDVV010001860.1:0-24410 GCA_016164225.1 Gammarus roeselii
TCATCACTCTGCATGCAACACGAGTGCGTAGTATGATGTTCATCACTCTGCATGCAACATGAGTGTGTAGTAAGATGCTCATCACTTTGCATGCACCATGAGTATGTAGTAAGATGTTCCTCCCTCTGCATGCAACATGAGTGTGTAGTAAGATGCCCATCACTCTGCAGGCAACATGAGTATGTAGTATCATGTTCCTAAAACTGCATCAACATGATTAGGTGGTAGAATGTTTACTCTGCATGCAACATGAGTGTTGAGTTAGATGTTCACCAAACTGCATGCTTGCAGTAAGGTCTTCATCACTCTGCTTGCAACACGACTGTGTAGTAAAATGTTCATCACTCTACTGACAACATAAGTGTGTAATAGTACGTTCATCCTTCTGAATCAACATGATTGTATGTTGAGATGTTCACTCTGCAGTCACCATGAGTGTGAAGTTAGATGTTCACCAAACTGAATGCGTGTAGTGAGATGTTCATCACTCTGCATGCAACACGAGTGTGTAGTAAGATGCTTATCACTCTTCATGCAACACGATTGTGCTGTATGATATTCATCACTCTGCAGGCAACATGAGTGGGTAGTAAGATGTTCACCTCTTTACGTGTAACACGAGTCTGTAGTGAGATGCTCATCACTCTGCATACAACACGAGTGCGTTGAAAGATGTTCATCACTCTGCAGGCAACATGAGTGTGTAGTAAGATGCGCATCACTCCGCATGCAACATGAGTGTGTATAAACATGTTCATCACCCTGCATCACTATGATTGTGTGGTAAGATGTTCACTCTGCATACAAAATGTGTGAGAAGTTTGATGTTCATCAAACTACATGCGTGTAGTAAGATGTTCATCACTCTGCATGCAACACGAGTGTGTAGTAAGATGCTCATCACCCTGACTGCAACACGAGTGTGTAAGAAGATGTTCATCACTCTGCATGCAACACGGGTGTGTAGTAAGATGTTCACCACTCTGCATGCAGCATGAGTGTGTAGTATCATGTTCATCACTCTGTATCAACATGATTATGAGGTAAGATGTTCACTCGGCATGCAACATGAGTGTGAAATTAGATGTTCATCAAACTGCATGCGTGTAGTAAGATGGTCATCAAACTGCATGCGTGTAGTCAGATGTTCACCACTCTGCATGCAGCATGAGTGCGTAGTAACATGCTCATCACTCTGTATGCAGCACGAGTCTGTAGTAAGATATTCATCACTCTGCAGACAACATCAGTGTGCAGTAAATGTTCATCACTCTGCAAGCAGCACGAGTCTGTAGTAAGATGTTAATCACTCGGCAGAAAACATGAGTGTTTAGTAACATGTTCATCACTCTGCATCAACATGATTGTGGGGTAAAATGTTCACTTTGCATGCAACATGAGTGTGAAATCAGATGTTCATCAAACTGCCTGCGTGTAGTAAGATGTTCATCACTACGCAGGCAACATGAGTGGGTAGTAAGATGTTCATTACTTTGCGTGCAACACGAGTGTGTGGTGAGATGTTCATCACTCAGCATGCAACACGAATATAATGTAAGATGTTCAGCTCTCTGCAAGCTACATGAGTGGGTAGTACGATGCGCATCACTCCGCATGCAACATGATTGTTTAGTAGCATGTTCATCCCTCTGCATCAACATGATTGTGTGGTAAGATGTTAACTCTGAAAACAAAATGAGTGTGAAGTTAGATATTCATCGAACTACATGCATGCAACACAAGTGTGCGGTAAGATGCTCATCATTCTGCATGCGACACGAGTGTGTAGTAAGATGTTCATCACTCTGCATGCAACACGTGTGTGTAGTAAGATGTTCATCACTCTGCATGCAGCATGGGTGTTGAGTTTCATGTTCATCACTCTGCATCAACATGATTATGGTGTTGGATATTCACTCTGCATGCAACATGAGTGTGAAATTAGATGTTCATCAAACTGCTTGCGTGTAGTAAGATGTTCATCACTCTGCATGCAACACGAGTGTGTAGTAGGATGCTCATCACTCTGCATGCAACACGAGTGCGTAGTATGATGTTCATCACTCTGCATGCAATAGGAGTGTCTGATAAAATGTTCATCACTCTGCAGGCAACATGAGTGTGTAGTAAGATGTTCATCACTCTGCAGGCAAAACGAGTGAGCAGTAAGATGCTCACCACTCTACATTCAACATGAGTATGTAGTAAGATGTTCATAACTTCCAAAGCATTATGAGTGTGTAGTAAGATGCTCATCAATCTGCATGCAACACGAGTGTGTAGTATCGTGGTCATCACTCTGCATCAACATGATTGTGTGGTAAGATGTTCACTCTGCATGGAACATAAGTGTGAATTTAGATGTTCATAAAACTACATGCGTGAAGTAAGATGTTCATCTCTTTTCAAGCAACATGAGTATGTAGTAAGATGCTCATCACTCTGCATGCAACATGAGTGTGAAGTAACATGTCCATCACTCTACAGGCAACATGAGTGAGTAGTGACATGATAATCACTCTGCATTAACATGATTGTGTGGTAAGATGTTCATACATCATGCAACATGAGAGTGAAGTAAGATGTTCATCAAACTGACATGCATGTAGTAAGATGTTCATCACTCTGCATGCAACACGTGTGTGTAGTAAGATATTCATCATTCTACATGCAACACGTGTGTGTAGTAAGATGCTCATCACTCTGCATGCAACATGAGTGTGTAAAAATATGTTCATCACTTTGCATCAACATGATTGTGTGGTGTGATGTTCACTCCGCATGCAACATGAGTGTGAAGTTTGATGTTCATCAAACTGCATGCGTGTAATAAGATGTTCATTACTCTGCAGGCAACATGAGTATGTTATAATATGTTCATCTCTCTGCATGCAACATGAGTGTGGGTAACATGTTCATCACTATGCATGCAACACGAGTGTGTAGTGAGATGTTCATCCCTCTGCATGCAACACGGGTGTGTAGTGACATGTTCACCACTCTGCATGCAACACGAGTGTGTAGTAACATGTTCATCACTCTGCATTAACACGATTATATGGTAAAATGTTCACGCTGCAGGCAACATGAGTGTGAAGTTAGATGTTCATCAAACTGCATGCGTGTAATTAGATGTTCATCACTCTGCATGCAACATGAGTGTGTATCAAGATGCTCATCCCTCTGCATGCAACACAAACGTGTAGTTAGATGTTCATCACTCTGTGTGCCACCCGAGTGTGTAGTAAGATGTTCATCAATCTGCAGGCAACATGAGTGTCTAGTAAGATGTTTATCACTCTGCGCGCAACATTAGTGTGTAGTAAGATGCTCATCACTCTGCATGCAACACGAGTGTGTAGTAAGATGTTCATTAATCTGCATGTAACATGAGTGTGTTGTAAGATGCTCATCACTCTGAATGCAACACGAGTGAGTAGTAAGATGCTCATCACTCTGCATGTAACACGAGTGTGTAGTAAGATGTTCATCACTCTGCATCAATATGATTGTGTGGTAAGATGTTCACTCTGCATGAAACATGGGGTTGAAGTTAGATGTTCACCAAACTGCATGCGTGTAGTAAGATATTCATCTCTCTGCATTCAACACGAGCTGTAGTAAGATGCTCATCTCTCTGCTTGCAACACGAGTGTGTAGTAAGATGTTCATCACTCTGCATCAACATGATTGTGTGGTAAGATGATCACTCTGCATGCAACATGAGTGTGAAGTTAGTTGTTCATCAAACTGCATGCGTGTAGTAAGATCTTCATCACCCTGCATGCAACACCAGTGTGCAGTAAGGCGCTAATAACTCTGCATGCAACACGAGTGTGAAGTAAGACGTTCATCACTATGCATGCAACACGAGTGCGTTGCAAAATGTTCATCGCTCTGCAGGCAACATGTGTGTGCAGTGACATGATCATCACTCTGTATCAACATGATTGTGTGGTAAGATTCTCACTCTGCATGCAACATGAGTGTGAAGTCAGATGTTCATCAAACTGCATGCGTGTAGTAAGATGCTTATCACTCTGCGTCCAACACGAGTGTAGTAGGATGCTCATCACTCTGCCTGCAACACGAGTGTGTAGTTGGATGCGCATCACTCTACATGCAACGAGAGTGTGTAGTAAACTGTTCATCATTCTGCAGGCAACATGAGTGTGTGGTAAGATATTCATCACTCTGCAGGCATCACGAGTGTGTAGTAATATGTTCAGCACTCTGCATGCAACATGAGTGTTTAGAAAGATGCTCATCCCTCTGCATGCAACATGAGTATTCAGAAAGATATTCATAACTCTGCTTGTAACATGAATGTGTAGTAAGATGCTCATCACTCTGCTTGCAACATGAATGTGTAGTGAGATGTCCATCATTCTGCAGGCAACATGAGTGTGTAGTAAGATGCGCATCACTCTGCATGTAGCATGAGTGTGTAGTAACATGTTCATCACTCTGCATCAACATGATTGTGTGGTAAAATGTTCACTATGCCTGCAACCTGAGTGTGAATGAAGATATTCATCAAACGGCATGCGTGTAGTAAAATGCCCATCACTCTGCGTCCAACACGAGTGTGTACGTAGTAGGATGCTCATCACTCTGCATGCAACCCGAGTGTGTTGTAAGATGTTCATCACTCTGCAGGCATATGAGTGTGTAGTAAGATGCACATCACTCTGCATGCAAAATGACTGTGTAGTAAAATGTTCATCACTCTGCAGTCAACATGAGTGTGTAGTAAAATGTTCATCACTCTGCAGGCAACACGAGTGTGTAGTAAGATGATCAGCACTCTGCATGCGACAAGAGTGTATAGAAAGATGCTCACCCCTCTGCAAGCAACATGAGTATGCAGAATGATATTCATAACTCTGCTTGCAACATGAATGTGTTGTAAGATGCTCATCACTCTGCATGCAGCATGAGTGTGTAGTAACATGTTCATCACGCTGCATCAACATGATTGTGTGGTGAGATGTTCACTATACATGCAACATGAACGTGAAGTTAGATGTTCATCCAACTGCATGCGTGTAGAAAGATGTTCATCGCTCTGCATGCAGCACGAGTGTGTAGTAAGATGCTCATCACTCGGCATGCAACACGAAAGTGTAGAAAGATGTACATCACTCTGTATGCAACACGGGTGTGTAGTAAGATGTTCATAACTCTGCATGCAACATGAGTGTGTAGGAACATGTTCATCACTCTTCATCAACATAATTATGTGGTAAGATGTTCACTCTGCATGCAACATGAATGTGAAGTTAGGTTTTCATCTAATTGCATGAGTGTAGTAAGATGTTCATCACTCTGCACGCAACACGTGTGTATTGAAGGATACTCATCACTCCATATGCATCACGAGTGAGTAGTAAGATGTTCATCACTCTGTATCAACATGATTGTGTGGTAAAATGTTCACTATGCATGCAACCTGAGTGTGAATAAAGTTGTTCATCAAACGGCATGCGTGTAGTAAGATGCTCATCACTCTGCGTTCCACACGAGTGTGTAGTAGGATGCTCATCACTCTGTATGCAAATGAGTGTGTAGTGAAATGTTCATCACTCTGCAGGCAACATGAGTGTGTTGTAAGATGATCATCACTCTGCATGCAACACGAGTGTGTAGTAAGACTCTCATCACTCTGCGTTCAACACGAGTGTGTAGTAGGATGCTCATCACTCTGCATGCAACACGAGTGTGTAGTAAGATGTTCATCACTCTGCAGGCAACACCAGAGTGTAGTAAGATGCTCATCACTCTGCATACAACATGAGTATGTAGTAAGATGTTCATCACTCTGCATGCAACATCAGTGTGTAGTAAGATTCTCATCACTCTGCGTGCAACATGAATGTGTAGTATCATGTTCAACACTTTGCATGTAACACGAGTGTGTTGTAAGGTGATCATCACTCTGCTTGCAACACGAGTGTGTAGTATGATGTTCTACACGGCGCATGCAACACGAGTGTGTAGTAAGATGCTGATCGGTCTGGTTGAAACACGAGTGTGTAGGAAGATGTTCATCTCTCTGCATCAGCATGATTGTGTGGCAAGATGTTCACTCTGCATGCAACATGGGGATGAAGTTAGATGTTCACCAGACTGCATGCGTGTAGGAAGATGTTCATCGCTCTGCAGGCAACATGAGTAGGTAGTGGCATGATCATCATTCGGCATCAACATGATTGTGTGGTAAGATATTCACTCTGCATGCAACATTAGTGTGAAGTTAGATGTTCATAAAACTGCATGCGTGTAGTAAGATGTTCATCACTCTGCATGCAACACGTGTGCGTAGTAAAATGTTCATCACTCTGCATGCAATATGAGTGTGAAGTAGCATGTTCATCACTCTGCAGACTTCATGAGTGTGTAGTAACATGTTCAAAACTCTGCATCAACATGATTGTGTGGTAAGGTGTACGTTCTGCATGCAACAAGATTATGTAGTAAGATGTTCATAATTCTGCTTACAACATGAATGTGTAGTAAGATGCTCACCACTCTGCATGCAGCATGAGTGTAGTAACTGTCCATCGCTTTGCATCAACATGATTGTGAGGTAAGATGTTCACCCTGCATGCAACATGAGTGTGAAGTAAGATGTTCATCAAACTGCATGCGTGTTTTAAGATGTTCATCACTCTGCATGCACATGAGTGTGTAATAAGATGCTCATCACTCTGCATGCAACATGTATGTGTAGTAACATGTTCTTCACACTGCATCAACATGATTGTGTGGTAAGATGTGCACTCTGCATGCAACATGAGTGTGAAGTTGGATGTACATCAAGCCGCAAGGCTGTAATGAGATGTTCATCACTCTGCTTGCAGCACGAGTGTGTAGTAAGATGTCCATCACTCTGCATGCAGTACGAGTGTGTAGTAAGATGTTCATTACTCTGAGTGCAGCACGAGTGTGTAATAAGATGTTCATCACACTGTAGACAACATGAGTGTGTAGTAAAATGTTCATCACTGTGCATGCAACATGAGTGTGAAGTTAGATGCTCATCAAACTGCATGCGTGTTGTGAGATATTCGTCACTATGCATGCAGCACGTGTGTGTAGTCAGATGTTCAAAACTCTGCATGCAACACGTGTGTGTAGTAAGATATTCAAAGCTCTGCATGCAGCATGAGTCTGAAGTAGCATGTTCATCACTATGCAGACATCATGAGTGTTTAGTAACATATTCATCACTCTGCATCAACATAATTGTGTGGCAAGATATTCACTCTGCATGCAACATGAGTGTGTGGTAAGATGTTTATCAAACTGCATACGTATAGTAAGGTGTTCATCACTCTGCATGCAATACGTGTGTGTTGTAAGATGTTCAGCACTCTGCATGCAACATGAGTGTGTAGGAAGATGCTCATCACTCGGCATGCAACATGAGTATGAAGTAAGATGTTCATCACTCTCCATGCAACATGAGTGTGTAGTAAGATGCGCATCACTCTGCTTGCAATATGAGTGTTAAGTTAGGTGTTCATCAAACTTCATGCGTGTTGTAAGATGTTCATCACTCTGCATGCAACTAGAGTGTGTAGTAATATGCTCATCACTCTGCATGAGATACGAGGGTGTAGTAAGATGTTCATCACTCTGCATGCAACACGAGTGTGTAGTAAGATGTTCATCACTTTGCATGCAACATGAGTGTGTAGTAAGATGCTCATCACTCTGCATGCAACATGAGTGTAGTATCATGTTCATCACTCTGCATCAACATGATTGTGTGGTAAGATGTTCACTCTGCATGCAACCTGAGTGTGAGTATAGATGTTCATCAAACTGCATGCGTGTAATAAGAGGCTCATCACTCTGCGTCCAACACGAGTGTGTAGTAGGATGCTCATCACTTTGCATGCAACTCCAGTGTACTAAGATGTTCATCACTCTGCAGGCAACATGAGTGTGTAGTAAGATGCGCATCACTCTGCATGCAACATGAGTGTGTTGTAAAATAATCATCACTCTGCAGGCAACATGAGTGTGTAGGAGGATGTTAATCACTCTGCAGTCAACACGAATGTGTAGTAAGATGCTCATCACTCTGCATGCAATTCGAGTGTGTAGTAAGATGTTCATCACTCTGCATGCAACAATTCACACTCATGTTGCATGCAGAGTGAACATCTTACCACATAATCATGTTGATGCAGAGTGATGCACATGTTACTACACTCTCATGTTGCCTGAGAGTGATGAATATCTTACTACACACTCATATTGCATGCAAAATGATGAACATCTCACTACACACTTGTGTTGCATGCAGAGTGATGAACATCTTACTACACACTCGTTTTTCATGCAGAGTGATGAGCATCCTACAACACAATCGTCTTGGACGAAGTGTGATGAGCATCTTACTACACGCATGCAGTTTGATGAACATCTAACTTCACACTCATGTTGCATGCAGAGTGAACATCTTACCACACAATCATGTTGATGCAGAGTGATGAACATGTTTCTAAACACTTATGTTGCATGCAGAGTGATGCTCATCTTACTACACACCTATATTGCCTGCAGCGTGATGAACATCCGACTACATACTCCTGTTGAATGCAGCGTGATGAGCATCTTACTACACACTATATTGCCTGCAGAGTGATGAACATCTTACAACACGCAATATACTACAGCCTTGCGGTTTGATGGACATCCAACTTCACACTCATGTTGCATGCAGAGTGAACATCTTACCACACAATCATGTGTGTGCAGAGTGATGAACATGTTACTACGCATACATGCTGCATGCATCTTACTACACATTCATGTTGCATGCAGAGTGAAAAATATCTTCCTACACGCATGCAGTTTGATGAATATCTAATTTCATACTCAGGTTGCATGCAGGGTGAACATCTTACCACACAATCCTGTTGATGCAGAGTGATGAACATGTTACTACACACTCATATTAAATGCAAAGTGATGAACATCTACCTGCAAACTCATGTTGCATGCAGAGTGATTAGCATCCTACTACACACTCGTGTTGCATGCAGAGTGATGAGCATCTTACTACACACTCGTGTTGCATGCAGAGGGATGAACATCCTACTACACGCATGCAATTTGATAAAATCTAACTTTACACTCAAGTTGCATGCACAGTGAACATCTTACCACACAATCATGTTGATGCGGAGCGATGAAAATGTTACTACACACTCATTTTGCATGCATAGTGATGAGCATCTTATTACACACTCATGTTGCCTGCAGAGCGATGAACATCTTACTACGTACTCATAATGCATGCAGAGTGAAGAGCATCTAACTACACACTCATGTTGCCTGCGGAGTGATGAACATCTCACTACACGCATGCAGTTTGATGAACATCTAACTTCACACTCATGTTGCGTGCAGAATGAACATGTTACCACACAATCATGTTGATGTAGAGTGATGAACATGTTACTACACACTCATGTTGCATGCAGAGTGATGATCGTCTTACTACACACACGTGTTGCATACGGAGTGTTGAACATTTTACTACACGAATACAATTTGATGAACATCTAACTTCACACTCATGTTGCATGCAGGGTGAACATCTTACCACACAATCATGTTGATGCAGAATGATGATAATGTCACTACACACTCATGTTGCCTACAGAGCGGTGAACATCTTACTTCACACACGTGTTGCATGCAGAGTAATGAACATCTTTCTACACACTCGTGTTGCATGCACAGTGATGAGCATCTTACTACACACTCGTGTTGCATGCAGAGTGATGAACTTCTTAATACACGCATGCGGATCATGCGCATCTTTCTACACACTCATGTTGCATGCAGAGTGATGAACATATTACTACCTACCCATGTCGCATGCAGAGTGACCATCTTACCACACAATCATCATGTTGATGCAGAGGGTTGAACATGTTATTACACACTCATGATGTCTGCAGAGTGGTGAACATGTTGATTCCCACTCATACTGCATGCAGAGTGACGAACATCGTACTACGCACTCATGTTGCCAGCAGAGTGATGTACATCTAACTACACGCATGCAGTTTGATGAACATCTAACTGCACACTCATGTTCCATGCAGAGTGCATGTCTTTTCACACAATCATGTTGATGCAGAGTGATGAACATGGTACTACACACTCATGTTGCATCCAGAGTGATGAGCATCTTACTACACACTCATGTTGCCTGCAGAGTGATGAGCATCTTAATACACACTCATGTTGCCTGCAGAGTGATGAACTTCTTAATACACGCATGCGGATCATGCGCATCTTACTACACACTCATGTTGCATGCAGAGTGATGATCATATTACTACCTACCCATGTCGCATGCAGAGTGACCATCTTACCACACAATCATCATGTTGATGCAGAGTGTTGAACATGTTATTACACACTCATGATGTCTGCAGAGTGGTGAACATGTTGATTCCCACTCATACTGTATGCAGAGTGATGAACATCGTACTACACACTCATGTTGCCAGCAGAGTGATGTACACCTAACTACACGCATGCAGTTTGATGAACATCTAACTGCACACTCATGTTCCATGCAGAGTGAATATCTTTTCACACAATCATATTGATGCAGAGTGATAAACATGTTACTACACACTCATGTTGCCTGCTGAGTGATGAACATCTTACTACACACTCGGGCTGCACACAGAGTGATGAACATCTTACTACACACTCGTGTTGCATGCAGCGTGATGAGCATCTTACTACAGATTTAGTTGCAGGCAGAGTGATGAACATCTTACTACACGCATACAGTTTGGTGAACATCTAACTTCACACTCATATTGCATTCAGAGTGAACATCTTACCACACTATCACGTTGATGTAGAGTGATGAACATGATACTACACACTCATGTTGCATGCAGAGTGATGATCATCTTACTACACACTAACGTTTCATGCAGAGACATGAACATCTTACTACACACTCATGTTGCATGCAGAGTGATGAGTATCTTACTACACACTCGTGTTGGCTGCAGAGTGATGAGCATCTTACTACACACTAATGTTGCCTGCAGAGTGATGAACATCCTACTACACACTCGTGTTGGGCGCAGAGTGATGAGCATCTTACTACACGCATGCAGTTTGATGAACATCTAACTTCACACTCATATTGCATGCAGAGTGAACATCTTACCACACAATCATTTTGATGCAGAGTGATCAACATGATACTACACACTCATGGTGCATGCAGAGTGATGAGCATCTTACTACACACTCATGTTGCATGCAGCGAGTGTAGCTGGACTTTGCGTGCTGAATACAGATTGCGAGAGACGGTTACCCTTACGTGCTGGATGCCTTGAAAGATACACCTTGCAGGATGCAGACACTGGCTGACCAGCAAGCCGTATTGCTAGCACCACTGCGCCATTCGTTAGCAGGAGTGGCCGGGGATTTGTTCCCAAGCGAGTAGTGGGCGCTGACGTCACGTTTTGGAATGTATAAGGCGATGTCACCAAGTAACGAGAGCGATTTTGTTCACAACTATCATGTGAAGTACTCGTCGTTAAACACGTCCTGCCGCCCGTGCAAATTGCTAAGCCCGACCCCACCGACGCTATAGACATCACAAGTTAGACAGTGTCCCGTTTTCCCAATAAATGCATAGACTCTTAAAGTTAGACGATTCTTCGAGATCCTTCAGTGGGATATTAGACAGCGTCCCGTTTTTCCCAATAAATGCATAGACACTTAAAGTTCGACGATTATACAGCGTTGAGAAGTAACCCGGTGTCCCGGTTCTGTTTTCTCAATCATAAAACAAACTTAGGGAAAAATTAGCTTTAGAAGACAGCCAAAATTTACAAATGCATCAAATTCAACGCCAAAGGTGCTAGTCGGGCGTCGATCTAGCATCGCTGGACGTGCCTTGCTGGACGCAGAGGAGCTCCTTCATCCGACACGAGGACCTAGAAACAGAAGGTCACTGACCCGGGTGAGCGTTACTTGGTCACTACTTCTACATCTACGAGGGGTAACTCGTTACCATACCCTGTCAGTTGTTCAGAGGTTTAGCGCCAGTTGTAATTCGGAGAGCGATATATTTTAAATGATCCTCGTATGTTAAAGTTAGGATGGCCATTGTTTTGACAGTGGGAAAGTATAGAAGATATGTATTTAACTTATGTTACTGATGTTCCTCTTTGCTGTTTGTGTTTTTTTCTACTTACGCACAGTTGTGCATATATACTGTTGAGTTTTTTTCCCTTTGCGCACAGTTGTAAATAAAATAGATAGGCTGTGTCATTTGTGAGTGGGTAGTAATTTGAAGCCAGTCTCAGGGCTCCTCTTGATTATAATAAAATAGAGGAAGCCAGTGTATGGAAATTTAATTGTTAATATATCATCTCCCAGACCCACTCAACTGAGTAGCTGGTGAGTGTCACGTTGGGTAAACACCCTAGACCTCTCCAGGGTCGGGCGAACTCACAAGCTCGCCGGCAATTGATGAGTACTACCGGTACATGATTGATTGCCTTTGATTTCTTTAAATTGACATGACGGGCTACACATTGGTGCCCCAGGTGAGGATTGATATACCTCACGAGTCACAAGTAAATCAGAGTCAGATTGTGATTCTCTGTTTCACTGTTTCCATTATTTTCCACACAACGCTGCGTCTATGTGAAGGGTTGTGTAGCATAACTATTGCATCAGTGGAGTGTGGTGGGTGCAAACCAGTGCAAGCTCAAGGTCAGACCACTCTCTCTCTCTTGCTCCTTGCAAGTGGAGGTGAACTTTTGTTCATTAGCTAAAAATGAAGGAGGGCTTGGCAACGTGTGGCTGCAGGACGTGTAATTTTTAATGAACAATCAAACTCAGATGAGATCGTGTATTTTTTAAACGAGAGAGAGAGAGATGTGGGTCACGGTCATAAATACAAATAAACTATAACCAGGTAGAGCTGCACTGGCGGCATACACGGTTCAGGTGAGCAAGTTAGTGGAACCAACGCCGCAGCAGGGCTCGACAGCTTTTGCTAGTAGCGCTTTGCCGATGCCTAATGCGTTTCCTTTTCAGCAAGGACACTAAAGTGAAGTGTGAACTATATATTCGGAAAAGAAGTGTGATATATATAGAAAAATATTGAAGTGTGATAGATATATAAATATTGTGGAGAGTAGTGTCATTAAAATTTTATCCAATATGTGGCAAACATAAAATATTAATGATAGTTTATGGACGATTCACGAAGGTTGAGTGAATCATCATTGGACAAGTTGGTACGTGACAGTCCGACGCAACTAAGGGACCGTACTCGACTGTCTGGTAGGGTTAGAGATACCCGACGTGGTGGAGTGGTGATTCGATTCAGACGTGTGAGTGGAAATTGGCAGAGTGAGTTATTGGAACGAGCGGACGCGATGACGGCTCCCGTTCCACCTCAGATTAACTTAATTCAAGGGGATAAGACATCCCGCTTCACGGGACGACGGAGGGAAAGCGACCACACAGCATGGTACGCAGGGCCCTTCATAGAGTGTTACATACGTGCGGTAAAGACCTTTTGTGGAGCAAATGGGATTACGGAGTCGGCAAAGATCAATGAGCAATTCAGGTTGAACCTGCATCCCTCAGTGGGGGATGCGAGGAACACCCTGTTAAAGTTCGATACTTTGGTCGAACTCCTGGAAGTCCCAAAAGATAATTTCGAAGCGTTTGAGAATGAGTTTCTGAAGACGTATAAAACGTCAACTTAACTATCCCTACGAGCAGCCGCTCACGAGTTGTTGTCAGTTAACGTAATCCCTGTAAATGAAGCCACAGCGCGGAATCATGCCCGCTTATTTGAAGCAATAAAGAACTTTGTAGACCTGTACTACGGGAGGCCAAACTTTGATGTCGCAGCGAACCAGCGTTCAGGGAAGAAAGTTCTCGTTGACGCTCTGTACGTACTTTTGATGGTGCCACAATTGACTGAGTCTGTATATAATAAGACTATGCGTGACGCCACTGCAGCTACTACGACGATAACCTTGACGGAAAATGTATTAGACAAAGTAGGTGCGATGCCGGGACGGACGGATGCGTACGAAAATAGACAGGTAGCATTCAGGACTTTTAGCGTCCATGAAGTTTTGAGACAAACATTGAATGACTCTAAGGATGAGATGACTGGAGAGACGACGGATGTTATGGGAATAACGGAAATCCTGCAAGGTCCAGGGAGTTACCTGCAGGACAGGCCGGGTCGAGATAATATAGTTTACAACCCAGGTCGCCGTGTGTTTCCCACACGGTATGGTGGTGGTGGTGGTGGTGGTGGTGGTGGTGGTGGTGGTGGTGTTAACCTGGTCAAGGATACCCTCCGACGAGGCTTGAGAGGAAGGCCCTCCTCTGTAAATACGGTTGGTGGAGATGAAATAAGTCAAGACGCGGAGAACTTGTGTGTGGAGGGAGAGCCAGGAGAAGGTTATGAAGCAAATCAGGTTGGATATCCGGAAAAGAGGTGTATCAAGTGCAAAGGCACAGGACACACTCTGGACAACTGCCGAAATACTCCAAATCAACACGTGGAGTGTTTCTGCTGCGGCAGGTTGGGTCATTTTGCGATGAGATTTCCCGATAAAAATAAACTACCAGTGGGAAGTCCGAGACAGGCTCCTTTTCAGGGAGGTCCGGCACAAAATGGGAGAGCAACATTCAGCGTATGCTTCCCAGGGTACCGTAGCGAGACATCACCTCGTTGCATGGTACGTCAACGGTTAAGCCTCTGAATGATCTGGAGAACCCTTTGTCAGTAGCAGGGCTCGACAGCCCCAGGGATGAGAGTGAGACTGTGACTGATGAGTGGTGTGGTCAGTGTTGTGTGTTACAACAGCAAGGTGGTAACGGTGTGGAGAGTAGAAGTCACCGTTTGTTGGTGGAAGATGACCAACTGTGTATAGCTCTTCGAATTCGGAAAAAGAAATCCGGATTCCAATGGTCATTATGGTGGTAAATGGTCGGCGTGTGCGTGGGTTGTTAGATACGGGAGCCGGTAAGACAATCATTAAGGCTGGTGCGCTTGAGGATGTGTCTAGGTCTTTGACCCCATGAGGTGCCCGACTGACTGACTTTAACGGACAAGCCATACTCGTGTTGGGTACACGAAACATTCAAATTTCAGTAAATCCAAATGTGTGTAACTCAAAAGCGATAGGTTCGTCCAATCCAGCCCCTCGGGCGAAAAACCAAGTATTTTTCACCCATCAGGTGGTCGTAATTGATAGATGCCATACAGCTCCTTATGAGCTATTGATTGGCACAGACCTTCTGGATAAGCATCGGGCAAAAATAGATTTCTCTAACAAACTCTTAACAATATAAATTATTCACAAAACATATAACATCCCCATTAGTGACTTGAATCAAACCCAGTTAACATACAACACCAACACCATAGCAGAACACAATAAAAAAAATCGCATTGATTCCACAGTTACTCCCATTTCTCCAAACAAAACAAAGACAGAGCTTGTTGTGCACGCCGCGGACACTTTTGAGATTGGACCACTCGAACAACGATTTGTTCGCGTCCATACAAAAATTCCCGACGGTGAGTACACAGTTCATCGGGGTTCAGCGGACTCTGGTCTTCTGGTGTCCGGGGCTCTGATAAAAATTAAAGAAGGATCAGTACTGCTGCTATTGCTAAATGCTTCTCCTATGGACTTGACGGTGCTTAAAGGATCGAGACTGGCCGTACTGACTCCGTTGAGAGATTTGCAATATTACTCTACCAGATGGACTCTAGGAACGTGCATCGAGAGCGCAGATGTGATTCATGAAAGTACAAATGCACCATCGGTGGTCAAGCCACTCGACTTAAAAGAGCTGCCACCCATAATGGAAAATGAAGTGGATACCCCAGCTGATCCACCACTTCGAAGGATGGTCACGCGTCTGCTCAACAAATATCGCGACGTTGTCACGAAGCCTGGAGAACCATTAGGAAGGACCAGTATTATGAAATGCAAGATACCCACGGATCCGGGTGCCGGGATTGTGAATCAACGACAATATCCGCTACCACATTCGCGACTAGCCGAGTTGAACGGCTTGATTGATGAAATGCTGGATCGGGGAGCTATCGTTTCCTCGGACAGTGCATGGAATTCCCCGATGATTATTGTTAGAAAGAAGGACGGAACACCACGCGTGTGTATTGATTTCCGCCATTTAAATCAATTATCCGTCGCTGGATCGCGCCACCCACTTCCGTGGATACCAGAATTGCTGCAGTCCTTGTCGAACGCCGAGTTTTTCTCATCAGTCGACCTGGAAAGTGCCTCTTGGCAGATGCCGGTGGCCGAGCAGGACCAAGAAAAGACCGCATTCACTACTCGAAAAGGGCACTACCATTTCCGGGTAATACCGTTCGGGCCTAAATTTGCCCCTCAATCTTTTTCAAAATGTATCGCTCGAGAAAGCGCTGCATCCCTGCGTGTGAAGCTAAGCAAATGGGATTTTTTCAAAAGGAGGATCAAATTCTTGGGACATCTTGTAAGTCCCGAAGGGATCCAGATGCATCCGGATCACCTGGATGCCATCAGTATCTATCCAACTCCCACGAACGCAGACCAAGTCAGGTCATTCCTCGGGCTGCTGAGTTACTCCAGGAGTTTCGTGTCTGAATTCTCACGTATTGCAGACCCATTAAACAAATTGCTAAAAAAAGATCAACCATTCGTATGGAAGGCCGAACAGCAGGAATCCATGCAAAGATTAAAAGAATGTTTTATGAAGGCACCGGTGCTCAGTTTCCCAAACTTTTCCGTGTCATTTTACATGTTTACCGATACGTCAAATGTCGGACTGGGAGCTGTATTAATGCAGCCCGATTCGAACTGTAAGCTACATCCAATCTCTTATGCATCAAGATCTCTGTCAGAGACAGAACGTTGTTATTCCACTACCAAGAGAGAAGCCCCAGCGGTTCTATGGGCCCTCAAAACTTTTCGCTCCCTAGTGTACGGCTACGAAATCACCATATACACAGATCATCGTCCACTGTCATTTCTGTTCAGAAAATGCTTGCCGGAAAGTGCGCTGGGCGGATGGGTGGTATTGACACAGGAGTACAGTCCAAATGTGGTATATGTGAAGGGCAAGCTAAATAACCTAGCTGACGCATTGTCCCGCACTCCTTACAGTCTTCCAGAACTGGAGAAGGATGGCAAAGATCTGAAAGAAATAGCCGATAAGGAAAACTACGAAGAAATGCCGTCACACATCGCCAGCGTACAGAAAGGTAAAACTCTTCCCAAGATTCTAAAGGAACGAGTCCCTACACTGGCCTGGACGGTGGAAGAACTGGTTAAAGAGCAGAGAAAGGACCCACAGTTAGCCACATACATTTCACACTTAACTACTAAAACACCCATCACAACACTTACAGACTCCCCAAAGGATTTGGAGAGCTACATGTTAAGCAGCAATATTCTGCACCGACGTATCACTGTACAAAGATGCGGCGAAGAGGCCACATACTGGACAGTGGTCGTACCACAAACATTAATCCAAAGAGCTGTATTGTTATTCTACGATTCATTCGAGTTCGGAAATCTCGGGGTTGATAGAACCCTAATCAAGCTTTGGACTCATTTCTACTTCCAAAACATGGTCACTTTGGCCACCGAAATAATTAAATGTTGCGCGGAGTGTCAGAGGTACAATCATTTGCCTGCTCAGAGTACCCCTGTTCGAACTTACCCGTTGCTACAAAGACCGTGGGCAGAGGTCGGATCGGACATCATGGGACCACTCCCAATCACTAGTTCAGGTAATAGGTACATTCTCACATTTGTCGATTTCCTCACACGATACTTAGTCGTAGTACCGATCCCTGACAGATCATCTGAAACCGTTGCACGTGCCCTCGGAGAACAGTTGTTCGCGCATTACGGCGCCCCGTCACGACTCATATCCGATAATGCATTTGAGTTCGTGAGCGAGGTGATGAGGCACCTGTTCGAACCTTTTTCACGTCAAAAAGTTGAATATTACCCCGTATCGAGCAGCCGCAAACGGGACCGTGGAAAATCGTAATATCTCAATTGCAAAATTGTTGCGTATTTATTGCAGAGAGTTCTCATCGGAATGGGACCTGTTTCTTCCCAAAGTCATTATTGCCATTAACACCGCGTTTAACAACACCATTGATGATAATCCTCATTATGTTCTGTTCGGTTACGACCGGAAACACTTAGCTTTGTGGGACGGTCCAGAACCGTTTGAGCCTCTGTAAAATTACGAAGGCTCGGGTATTCGCAAGAGACAGGCCAAAATGGCTCATGTATTCGTCAGAAATCGAATGTATAACGAGTTACTTAAATACCAACAGAAACACAACGTGTGTGCAAAAGATCGCGAAAAACTAGTTCTGAACCAGAGAGTCTACGCCAAATATCATCCGAAACCAACAGAATATCCAAAGTTGTCACCCAGATGGGAACGACCGTTTGTGATCACCAAAATACATTCACCGTACAACTACACCTTACAACACGTCATATAAGATAAAATTCGCAAAGTTCATTTAGATGATATTTTGCCGTGTTACCCGCCGCACGTGGGAAAAATTTGTCGAGGTTACGAGGAAGACGCGTATGAGGGATTGGACGAACCAACCGCAGGAGTTGACAGCGAGGAGGAGGGAACACCTGTTCCCAAATCTCTTGCAGCTCAGGACACCCCTGTAGGTGTAGAGGTGTCAGTAGTATAAGCCATGGATAGGCCTCCATTCGCACGTAAACAAATTGTTACCCGTTCACAGTGAATTCCAGACGACGAACACGTTTCTCTTCGTTGAGGAAACCTGTGCGGCCGTCTTGTAATTAATATAACCAGCATGTGTAGAAATTTTTTATTACCCAAATCATTGTTCTAGTGTGTAAGTTAGAATTAAGACAATGTTTTTTTTTGTAGGCGAAATGTTGGTCCTCCAACTCATGCCTCTGCTTCTTCTGGTGCTGCTTCCTTTTGGGGCGCCCGTCGCTCCAAGCCGGAGAAGTACCAAGGGGACAGATGATGTGGGGCCTGTGCCAGGAAATGGAGGGATCGTTTCGACCATCGGTACTGTGACCTTCGTGCAAGGGCAGCTGGTCGTGCGACTGGAGTATCACACGAAATCCTTCGTCGCACGGTCAGCAGCTGATCTGTTCGAAAGAGCCGTACAATTGGTCGACGCGTTGGGATTGTTATCAATGACCCAGGCCCATAGGCGGCGGTTCTTGACGCAGTACATGCAATGCCATACCATTTCCGGGTGTTGCTGACACGCACGGGCCAAGAGGTGTTGTGCCTCCTAAATTCCCTTTCGCTACGTGCGTTAGGACGAGAAGGGCTGAGAAAGTTGGGCCGCGCTAAGGCAAGGATGGCAAATGCAACAAAGGGGCAAATAAGGCTGACGTCTATGTCAAGTAGTGTAGCCGCAGAGGGGGAGGAGACAAGAAACGTTGTTAGGAAGAGGCGAGGGTTGCTGAATATTGGCGGTGACCTGTTAAAATTTGTGCTGGGAGTGGCAACGGAGAAGGACATTGAAGATTTGAAGGATCAATTCGCAGATGCGAACCAGGGTGTGATAACTTCCATCCAAAAGATTAACGTAAACTTCCATCATGTCCAGGTCACTCTTACCACACTTGCTGATTAGGCACCGGCGGCTCAGACCGTACTCGAGAGGTTCCACCAACATTTCAGTGAGTTTGACCTGTATGTAACCGTCACAAAATGCGTCATGAATCATCGGGAAGGAATTCAGTACCTTCTTCTAGTATCCATGGACGCCGATGATAAGGCTGCCTTTTTGAGGTTGGGAGCAGTGCCAGAAATTTTGGGATACGATCAACTAAGAGCACTTGCGGATGAGGGTATAACCCTATTCAGGGACGCCTACGCGTTCCCGTACGCCTTTTCCGAGGGAAACTTTACAAACGTGCTGTCGATGCTTGAGGTAAAACCAATGATGGAGGATGAAACCTACCCTCTGTTTTGAAGTAAGTGATGTCCTTAGTCACTCTGGAAACGTTTCCAATGGAAAACCCGGACACAAACCAAACTTACTTGATTAGCAACTTAGCCAAGAACGTGGCTATAACGAGTGACAGGAAGACGTTTGTAGAGAACCTTGATCTGGGGAGGCGTACGGTGAGGGAGGACAAGTATGTATGCTCACCTACAATACAGCTGAGTGTAGAAGCCAACCCTTCTTTTTCAGAAGAGAGCTTGTTAAACGTCTCACAACTTCATTGTGAGATGGAGCACATAAATCTTACCCGCGTGCTAACTCGACAGATGGGTCGAAATTATTATTTATTCATACCCCGACCGGAATGGGCAATGCTGGACTGTCATGATAAAGGGTTAAAACCGGAATATGTAGAATTGAAGTGCGCTTATGTATTACACGCCCCGTGTTCGCTAAGAGCACCCTCTTTTAGTGTGTCCACTGTGCGACATGAATGCATAACCATGACGAACAAGAGACTAGACCCGATTCCCATTCCCCGCATCTGGCTGCCAACTTCGGGGCCGATGCCAATACTAGACAGCATCCTGAGGGAACTCTCAAATGTCAAAATTACCATGAATAGCATGGCAGATATAGTCGATGTGCTTTCGTCTGTTCACACAGAACGCCACAAATACAGCATTGGGGGAGTGACGTTAGTGGCGATACTGTTGGTATTAGTTGTAGTTAGTTGCGTATTAATAAAATATTGTAGGCGGTGCAGGCGGCCTGACACGATTTTTTCGCCAAATTGTCATTCTTCTCACAGGACACCCAGACTGTTCCCTGCCCCATCCCCTCCGCCTGCCCGACCTTATTTGTACCCATTAAAGGATTTTGTACCTTGCAAATCTCCCGGGTCCACTCTGATCCCGTTGAAACTTTTGTCCACAGATGAATGTCGGGTCGATATCGACGCAGTAGGACGAGTCGCTCCGGAGACTGGTGAGGGGCTCGGACGGGATAACCCCGCCGGTGCGCCTCGAATTGCTGCCCGCTCACATGTGCACAGCAGCCGCGAGATCGAGTGTGACAGTATCCGCTCCGTCACGAACAGCCACACTCAGTCAGGGGAGGTGTTGGATGTTGGGCCCGAGGAGCCGTTTCACACTATCTAATATGTCCAGCACCCACACGCTTCGGCCTGGCCACAGCCCGAGTCCAGGTCCGGGGGGGAAGTGTAGCTAGACCCTGTGTGCTGGATACAGATTGCGAGATACGGATACCCTTGCGTGCTGGATGCCTTGAAAGATACACTTTGCAGGATGCAGACACGGGCTGACCAGCAAGCCGCTGTCCTCTCTAAGAAAACGCTGAGCTTAGCAGCCATTGTTTGTGTTAACAGCGACCCTGGTTGTCGGGAGAGGCCGCGCCACGCAACTGGAAGTGCACAGGCAAGCGTTCCTGTTGTGTAAACAGGTCTAGACAAGCAAGGAGGTCGCCACTAGTCCCACAGGTCTTGCAGGGGAAGTTATAATAATGAGCAGAAAGAGTCGCATTTAGTTGAGGTATTCCATGTGAAGGCACAGTAGATGAGCTGGCAATGAGCCGTTTTGTTACGTATGAAAGAGACCTGCGTGCCCTTAGCAACCGACTCTCAAGTGTTGAGCTGCAGGATGGTTTAGAACAGAGGTTACTAATTGTAAGGTTATGTTTGAGTTTTCGTCAAGGCTGTTTGCCGTGTAATATGTAGGATGTTGGCCCTAAGCCTATTTGTTACTTATATGCCGTATTGCTAGCACCACTGCGCCATTCGTTAGCAGGAGTGGCCATGAATTTGTTCCCAAGCGAGTAGTGGGCGCTGACGTCACGTTTTGGACTGTATAAGGCGGTGTCACCAAGTAACGAGCGCGATTTTGTTCAGCATCGCTGGACGTGCCTAGCTGGACGCAGAGGAGCTCCTTCATCCGACACGAGGACCTAGAAACAGAAGGTCACTGGCCCGGGTGAGCATTACTTGGTCACTATTTCTACATCTACGAGGGGTAACTCGTTCCTATACCCCGTCAGTTGTTCAGAAGTTTAGCGCCAGTTGTATTTCGGAGAGCGATATATTTTAAATGATCCTCGTATGTTAAGGTTAGGATGGCGATCGTTTTAACAGTGTGAAGGTATAGACGATATGTATTTAACTTATGTTACTGATGTCCTTTTTGATGTTTTTTTTTTTTTTTTCTACTTGCGCATAGTTGTGCATATAAAATGGTATGTTTTTTTCCCTTTGCGCGCAGTTGTAAATAAAATAGATAGGCTGTGTCATTTGTGAGTGGGTAGTAATTTGAAGCCAGTCTCAGGGCTTCTTTTGATTATAATAAAAAAGAGGTTGTACTTTTTTTTCTAGTGGTTTGAATTCCCCACACATAGAAGCCAGTGTATGGAAATTTAATTATTAATATATCATCTCCCAGACCCACTCAACTGAGTAGCTGGTGAGTGTCACGTTGGGTAAACACCTTAGACTTCTCCTGGGTCGGGTGAACTCACATTGATGAAAATCTATCGGTACATGATTGATTGCCGTTGATTTCTTTAAATTGACATGATGGTCTACAAGAGATGAATATCTTACTACACACTCGTGTTGCATGCAGAGTGATGGGCATCCTACGACACACTCGTGTTGGACGCAGAGTGATGAGCATCTTACGACACGCATGCAGTTTGATGAACATCTAAATTCACACTCAGGTTGCATGCAGAGAGAACATCCTACCGCACAATCATGTTGATGCAGAGTGTTGAAGATCTTACGACACACTCGTGTTGCATGCAGAGTGATAAGCATCCTACAATACACTCGTGTTGCATGCAGAGTGATGAACATCTTACTAGACGCATGCAGTTTGGTGAACATCTAACTTCACACTCTTGATGCATGCAGAGTGAACATCTTACCACACATCATGCTCAAGCAGAGTGATGAACATCATACTACATACTCATGTTGCATGCAGAGGGATGAACATCTTACTACACACTCATGTTGCCTGCAGAGAGATGAACATCTTACTACATACTCATGTTGCATGCAGAGTGATGAGTATCCTACTACAAACTCGTGTTGGCTGCAGAGTGATGAACATCTTACCACACACTAATGTTGCCTGCAGAGTGATGAACATTTTACTACACACTCGTGTTTCATGCAGGGTGATGAACATCCTACTACACACTCGTGTTGGACGCAGAGTGATGAGCATCTTACTACACGCATGCTGTTTGCTGAACATCTAACTTCACACTCATGTTGCATGCATAGTGAACATCTTACCACACAATCATGTTGATGCAGAGTGATGAACATGATACTACACACTCATGTTGCATGCAGAGTGATGAGCATCTTACTACACACTCATGTTGCATGCAGAGAGATGAACATCTAACTACATACTCGTGTTGCATGCAGAGTGATGAACATCTTATTACGCACTCGTGTTGCATGCAGAGTGTGTACGACACACTCGTGTTGGACGCAGAGTGATGAGCATCTTACTACACGCATGCAGTTTGATAAACATCTATATTCACACTCAGGTTGCATGCAGAGTGAACATCTTACCGCACAATCATATTGATGCAGAGTGATGAACATCTTACGACACACTCGTGTTGCATGCAGAGTGATAAGCATCTTACAATACACACGTGTTGCATGCAGAGTGATACACGACACACTCGTGTCGGACGCAGAGTGATGAGCATCTTACTACACGCATGCAGTTTGATGAACATCTAACTTCACACTCATGTTGCATGCAAAGGGAACATCTTCCCACATAATTATGTTGATGCAGAGTGATGAACATGTTACTACATACTCATGATGCATGAAGAGTGATAAACATCTTACTACACACCCGTGTTGCATGCAGAGTGATGAACACCTTACTACTCACTCGTGTTGCATGCCGAGTGATGAGCATCTTAAAACACACTCGTGTTGCATGCAATATGATGAACATCTTACTACACGCATGCAGTTTGATGAACACCTAATTCCACCCTCAGGTTGCATGCAGAGTGAAAATCTCACCACATAGTCATGTTGATGCAGAATGATGAACATGTTACTAAACACTCATGCTGCATGCAGAGTGTTGCGCATCATACTACACACTCCTGTTGCCTGCAGAGTGATGAACATCTTACTACATACCCGTGTTGCATGCAGAGTGATGAACATTTTTCTACACACTCGTGTTGCATGCTGAGTGATGAGCGTCTTACTACACATCCATGCTGCAAGCAGAGTTATGAACATCTTTCTACATACTCATGTTGCATGCAGAGGGATGAGCATCTTTCTTCACACTCATGTTGC
>SDVV010001861.1:0-24409 GCA_016164225.1 Gammarus roeselii
CTGTGTAAGGGTTTTACAGCGCTGGGAGGGGGAGCAGAGGTTCCAGGATTCAGAGGGGCCTCTATAGGGTCCCACAGTTTCTCAAAAGGCTCCCAAAGGGTCTCAAGGGAGTCCCAAAGGGCCCCAGAAAGATCCAAGTGGACCACCCCAAATCCACCCGGTCTCCCAAGTCCCCCGGGCTCCCGAAACCCCGGGTCCTCGAGTCCCGCGGATCCCACGAGTACCTCCTCTCCCTGGGTCACCTTCTCTCAACCAACCTCGTTACATATAATAATAATGATAACAAATTTAAAATTCATCACCATGAAAAAAGGGCAGAGAAAAATAATAGAGCCCAAGCAAGAAGAAATAATAAAATACTAAAATAAAGTGTTAATGATCTATAAAATGAATAAGCATCCATCCACCCCAATACCCTCCTGATGTTCCTGCACTATGCCGGCAAGCAGGAGCAGTCCAATCCTTGTACAGTTTTGGTTTACATAAATGCGCTTCATTTGCATCTCTTTCAAGGGTTTGGCGTCACGACCCAAGAAGCAATTTCAAAGAAACTGGCAAGGGACCCGTTTCACGAGAACCAACCGCAAAGACGTTTCGTGCCGCAGTGAAAGCTGGAGCTGGTTCTCGACATGCTCGCCTCTCCTTTGCTTCAATACTCAGACGTCAGTATTGGCGCTCTTTCATAACACTGTTTCTCGTCGCTCTCACAACAGGAAACAGGGTCTCTGTTTCTGAGATTGCAGCAATGTCACGCACGAGACTACATTTTTCCAAAAACGCTTCATGCGCTCTCATACTGACTGCTGACAACTCCCTCTACAAGAACCACGCCCGCAACCACACGCCACCGCTCCTCTCTATCGCCTCACTACTACCGGATGGTCGAGCACATGACCGGTGCCCCATGGCTGCACTCAAAGCCTATGTAGCACGGTGTCCGTTGATAAATGACTATTTGTTCGTGAATCCTACCTCAGGTAAACCACTCAGAGCGTAATTGGATAGGCAATGCATCTTATGCCTTATCAATGATACCATACCAAATGCTCTTCATAGAAAGCTCACGACGTCAGAAAAGTATACCGCATCAATCGCTTGGACGTGTAGGGTACCCCGTCCAGACATAATCCCTCCAACAGTTCTGGAAGTCGCCTCACGTGTTCATACACAAGTACATATGTCCAGTGAGAAAGCCCAATCAACTTTGTGTCTCATCAAGAACCAAGTTGATAGCCCCTCTCGCTTCAAAGGTTTGTGACGCTACGTTAGCTAATGTCAGAAACTTTGGAAAACATTATATGGTATGAATATAGAACATCTTACCATATCGTTAGGATGTACTCGACGCTACGGCTTCAGGATAAGGATTATGTCAGATTACTGAGTAGCTATATATTTACTTTATCCGACTCAATGTACTGCAAGGTTACCATATTAGCTATGATACACACTTAGATACTTCCATATCTAGAATTCTACTTCCACTACCAGACTGTTCATCCACTCTCATACTAGAAGGCAGCATATAGGGATGTACATAATTACTATTTGGTTGCTCATACTCTAGGGTCGCATATTATTTGCCAGCTATGAGCTAGTATTTTGGCTGTGTTGGGCACCAAGCAATACTTGTATTAGCCTATAGTCATTACCCCCATTTATGCGAATGGGTTCGAATTCCTTGTACTGCAAGCGCTTCTTTGGGAACACTCAGTTTAAGATGCAGCTGATCCATCCAATTCAAGTGCTCTTCTGGCCTAGGCCAGCTTGCACTACATGATGCTATTTTCTATGCTAACACTATGGCTCTTACGAAATGGAAGAGAATATAACTTTTGTTATCTCGATTCTCTCGATAAAAAGTTATTCCTCTGCAATGAAGTAAGAGCCGTAAGGGTCCTCTTCCTCCCCCTGGTATGTTGAAACGCAATAACGTTTCCTTACGGGAAGCCGCTTTTACTAGCCCTCATGAATGCCGGGTTAGGGTCCCTTATATATGGTAGGGGAAGGAAGGGGGTTCAGTCGGCTCCGGCCGTCGGGCGCATCAGACGCCATTTTGTATCTAAACGACAACTAATCCCAAGCAGACACGTTAAGTCTAAAACCTAAAACTCGGGGATAGTCGGGAACCTTAAAAGTTTCGAAATTCTCGATTAAGGTTGAAAGACACAAAGGTCTAAATCTGTCGAAAAACGACTTTCGACGAATGTAATCAAAATTCTTGTAAATACGTCTCTGTAATGTTTCCTCTTCAAGATTCATTCAAATAAAAAGCACAAGCGCTATGCTAACACGATGGCTCTTACTACATTACAGAGGAATAGCTTTTTTATTGAGAGAATCGAGATAACAAAAGTTATATTATCATTCTTTCCATAGTCTTACATAAGACGCTGGTACGAACAAAGGGCGGTAGTAAGCTATGTGGGTCGCTATGACATTTCCGGGTTTGGGTATCGGGATAATTACGGATTACCGCCATTGGTCGGATAAAAATGAGTTTGAATACATTATGTTCAACACTTTTGGTAGATGTTCACGAGCGTCGTCAGAAAGATTTTTGATCATATTGATGAGCACGCGGTCTGGCCCGGGTGAGGTTTTGCGAGTATGGTCGATTTCATACTGTAGTTCGTGGAGAGAGAAAGGTTTGTTGTCGAATTTGTCGTTTGCCGAAGTGAAGACAATATGTTTAATTTCTCTTATGATTTTTGCGTTGAAAAGCAGACGAGTATTTGTTGATTGCGATATCTGGCTGAAAGTCTGTGCTAGTTTATCCGCGATGTCCGCGTCGAAGGAATAATCTATGCTAGACACCTTCCTGAGGAGCTGTAGTGGTCAGAGGACACACCTTGCGTACCAATGCCACCCACTCCATCTCTAATCAATATAACTGTGCTCTATGATAGACACCCTTCAAATGAGGAGCTGCAAGGGTCAGAGAACACACAGAAAGAAATAAACATTCTAATTTAATGAAAAAATCAGAATTTTTATTTAAATAGCACACAGATCAGTCAAGTCTGAGGAACAGCGCTCTGTACCTCAGACATGGCTAATTGGATATCATTTTTCGATAAAAAATACAGCACTGTCCTGGACTCGGGGGCCCGGGGGAGCGTCCTAGTTGTCCCCAGGCAGTGCTCCTGATAAGGACACTGCTCCCTGCGGGGGTCATGACCTGGGATGTCACAAACGGGATTATGTTATATCAGTCATAGCCGGCAGAGTGTAACCAATGTGATGACCACAGACAGTCACAACCAACTGTTCGAACTAAGGTCCCTAAGGGCTCGTCTCACCAAAAATGGGCTGTTTAGTGCGCGTTGGGAAGGAAGTAAACAGGTACGAACATAAACTTCCAATTGGTCTGAAGATTAATGATCCAGGATAAGCACACAAATATCCCGACGGTGTCCGTTCTCTAAATCTCGAAGCAGTAGCGAAGCTCTCTGTAGCACCCTGAGAGGGGACTGCTATATGGTATGAATACCTGTCCGACGGGATCCACTAAACCTCGAATCAGTGCTAATGAGGCTGATAGTAGAACTCTTCAAAGGGTCCAGTGTTCACTGACATAGACAATTACTGCTAAAATTTATTCATGTATAGACATGCAGCCGTTTCTCTCTAATTAGGAGGGTGACCAAGCTAGGCTGATCTGATAAAGAGGGAGGCGCCCCATATCTTTATCACATGATAGTCGTGTCCTTGTCGGGGCTCGAACTCGCGACACGCAGCATCAGAGGCTGACACTGAAGTTGCAAACGCTAACTATTTGGCCAGGACGGCCACAGCTGCAAAAAAATCCGTTGTTCACCCGTCCATTGCAATCCAGGAACGGGTGTACACCAAGTTACTTACACTGACTTCGATAGAGACAACCAAGAGGATCAGACCCGGGCCTAGCTCCATTGACGAGGTGAACACCAACATACTTACACTGACCTGGCTAGAGGCAATCAAGAGGACCTGGCCCCGACCTAGCTCCAGTGACGAGGTGAACGCTAAGTTACTTACACTGACCAGGATAGAAGGAACCAAGAGGTTCAGTACCCGGCAAAGCTCAAGGACGTCTAAGCAGGGAATACCACGTCCACTAAGAACAGAATTAGTGAATATTTACCCTCAGACTTCCATTCCTCTTCTCTTATTTTATTGTTGCGGCGGCTACAATTTTTACCCTTCACCCTCTATTGATTCATTTATGGTATTGTATTGATCACGGCGCCCCCTGCAGTGACGTCATACGTGATGCCTCGGCTGGGCCCAATTACGACTAAAAAATGACAATAAAGGAACTTCTTATGGCAAATGTACAGGATCTAAACACTGCCTCACAGAGGCTTGAAAAAAAAAACAATTATCCTGTTCTATTTTGTTTAGAAACGTACAAGGTATAATCAATACTTCAGTCTTCAAGTTCAATTTGAACTGAAACAATTGTGTCTATTTTCACACTACATAAACCTAATCCTGCACATTCCGCTGATACAGGTCCAATTTTAAACCCAATAGCTAAACACTGACAATGATAAAAACTTGACTAAGTCACAACTGACGGCAAAACATCAGTTGAACAAGCAACATTGATAACTATAGTTTGAGCTTCAGTCATCACATCTGTAACATAGATGAAAGAGCAGCGTCAAAGAGGACACAGTCAAGTAGAAGATAGATTGAATTAGAGTGAACGTGTTTACGAGTGCGCAGAATCAGTCTCTAACTATGAAGAGGCCGAAAAAAATGTACACGGTCAGCACGGGTGACCCAGTAGCTGCAAAAATTTCTGAGGGCCTGGGACCATGGGGTTTGAGGAATCCCACGTGGTAGCGAAGACCGCTCTCACTTGACCTAACCTGTTGTTGAAGCCGAAGTGTTGAAAGTGGTCCTTGCAGAAGTCATTGAGTTGCCGGGTAACGGGGATCCCATGCATGATTCCTCGCACAAAATAGCATGAAAGGAGGTTTAGAAGGTTACATGAAAGAGCAAGCGCAAGTTGGCTGCCAGTAGCTGTTCGAAAGAATACAATTTAAATTTGTGTGCGAACGACTCCAGTAGAAACTCCGCTCCCCTGGTGCTGCGGGGATGTTGATGTAATCACAGTAAAGTAGACGGCTTGGCCGGGTACTGTGTTCCTCGTTGGTCATGAACTCGCATGTTTTCCATCGTTTAATGCCGTCTTGGTGAAGCGTGTTAAGCAGCCAGGCTGCCATGCGGTTGATCCGGGTTTGAATTTCGACGAGGTGCTGAAGCGTTTGTGTTTTGAACTATTGGGAAGGTAGTTACTAGTTTGATGAAACACCTTGTGGTAAACTCATGTTCTACTTCAACATTGTAGCGTCAACAGGCAATAAGAAAACTAGGAGCAGTATTATTTTTAGTGGCACAGAGGTTATCTCAATTTATTTCAAATACTATCATAAGCTACATTACTTCACCTATTCTTTGGCAGAAACACTACACAGGCTCTTCAACAGTCAAATGAGGATTTTAAATATCAAGAGAGCTAGAACTAACTCAAAGAGATCAACTATGCCATGTTGCATCCCTTAGATTTAATTTAACGACCGGTACATTAAGAACATTAACTCTGTGCAAATAACCCCATTCAGCCTAACATAATATCAAGAGTAGACCACATCTACAATTAAGTGTCACAAATAAACACTCTAAAAGAAACAGCACCGCAACAAGTGCCCAACTTATATTCTCCAGCCGTGCATTTATTAGTAACTTCTAACAATAAAATCAAAATAAATTCATAATAAAATCAATTGGAACGACTCAACTATCTTTACATTCAAGAGGCCTACAATTACCAGTGAATTTTTTGCAAAAAAAAATCCCACGGGCAAGTTGCTTGATGTGTTTATACAAATGAATCAATTATGAGTCGATACTCCAAGACTTTGACGGCAGTAGCTGCAGCAAAAATATTAATATACAACTGGAATGCACTACGGAGAAATTATTTGAAAATCGTGTTTATACAAATACAATCACTCGGAAGCAGCGTGACACAAACAAGACCGAGAGAGCGAGTGCCGTCTTAACGGTCAATGCAGAGGTCACGGTCCCATGCTAGAGTCATATAATAATGATTCAAATAAACTTTACTTGACAACTCAATGCAAAACAGTAGGAACTGCTAAAATTTCAATAAAACAATTGTGGAAAACATGCAGACACAGACGCAAGGCCAAACTCCCCCGAAGCAGGGGTGGTCGACGACAAGACGCACCTCGCACTCCTCTCATGCACAAACACACATACCAAACAGCTCATCAGCGCTGAAGGGTTCGGCTAGGACTCCGACACATACACTTGAAGTCCGACTAATGATTTGGCTTACTACTGCGTGGAGTCGATGTCCTATACGCTGCAAATGGCAAAGGTATGCACGGGTGCTACAGTAGCTGCTGAAGTGCTTAGACCATATGGTGCCTGCGCTCATCGGGTGGCAGCGAGGAGCGTAATCAGTCACTATGTCCAGAGCCCCAAGGATTCGCAGTTATCGCTAAAGTTGCGGAGACAATGCACACCAACACATGATAAGGAGAAGATGACGAAGTGACAAAAAAAAGGGGATCCCTTACATGAGATCTACACTTGGTGTAGGATGAAAAGAAGAAAAGGGCAGTGGTAAAAAAAAATGCAGGAAAGCACAACTTGGCCATTAGCCACCCGATGGGAAAGTGTGGAGACGGTGTGCAAGGACTGTTGAGATAGCACGTAGCCAAGATGGAGAGAGATCAATACAAGGAAATGTAACCTAAACATAAGATGAAAAGGAGTTCATACGTAAATTCAGGATGGTGGAGAAAATAGAAGATTAAGAAGGGTGACAAAGACGGTAGTCGCAAGTGGTAAGGACCGTTCAACCCCCCACCGGTTGGGTCGTGACTGTGCGTCCCATGAGCCTGATGTGACTGGGAGGGGGAGGGAAAGTTCTGGTCATAAGTGAGGTTCGAGATCAGTATCAGTAGCAGGGCCTGACAGCATTCACTGGTTTACCTCAGCCGCGTGTTAATTGCCGGGCCTTCCCTCACCCTCAACCATCCCGTTACTCAACGGAACACCAAGAGCGGGGAAACACGTATTCGCTGTGCCAAAATTCTTCCAATAACAAACTTTCTTCAACCACGCCTCTACATTGCCGCTCTCTCGCAACCTCTACACTGATGTCTCTCCTCCCAAAAGCATGTTTCACGCTATTGGTTTATTTTAACTTCGGTTTTCCTCTAGGCCTACGCCCACTCGCCTATTGCTTCCATCACTTTTCACCTATCTCCCATCATCCATCCTCACCGTGTGTCCTCACCATCCCCGTGAAGAAGTCCTTCAACTTCATCACCATACCCGTTCTACTTCTAAGAACGTCATTATTGGGCTTATCGTGATCCCTCGGCGTCACTCCAGCCATCCCTCTCCAACATTCACTCTTCTGCCACCAGTACGGCACCATCATCGAGCAGCAGCTGACTCTACCGCCAACTCGTTGATTAGCCCCTCAACTCCAAATTTCGACCCGATACAGTCACGTTTGCCTCTCCGATCACTCCATCCCAGTCGAACTTTACAAGCCAGTAAGGGCGACATAACGCAACCTCGTCTCAATCCCACTTTCACTGGACACCAACCACTCACCTCGCCCCCTGCTTTCCCTCATGCTCTGCTGCCAACACAGGAACAAGAGACCGCTTTAACAAAGTTTTCACTTACTCTATACAAACGCAATACTTTCAACAACGCGTCAATGTAGGCCCGATCGTATAACTTTTCCAGATTAATGAAGAACCAGGAAATGATAAAATAACTATCGGGTCATGCTCTCCCCAGTCCCCTACGCGACCCAGCTCTTTCTCATACACGAGATCATGAACACGGAATATCATTGATGAGTATTAATGAAATATCACAAATGGAAAAATATCACAAATAGAGAAAGATCGCAGAAATTACATCATGAACAAGTTTACAAACACTTTCCAGGATTATTCTCCACATAAAATAACGCGTGACTACAAAGAAGAGTTGAAAAAAATTAATACTAGCAACGAACTCCTTCCTTAAGGAACGAAACAATGCCTTAAGTGTCTAAGAAAATGGAAGTTGACTTCAGGTGTGTTTGGTATACTTTTTTTAGGCCTGTTCCATCAAACGATAGAAACTCGCCGGAGAAGCCCCTCTGAGAAAACAACATATAAATTTACCTGCACTAATTTAACAATCTTTTGTTGACAGGATTATTACAGAAAATTAGAGCCGCGAGAAACACTATTGTGAATGTTTATCATGCAAAAGTTGACACTAAGAAGATGGAACGCATAATAACTTCGATTTATTTGGTTAAATAGAAGAGAGAATTAGGTGGAACGATGATTTCTGCAGTTTTATCAGGGTTGATGTTCAGGAACTAGATTTAGATTTAAAGGAAAACACAGCAGTACAGCCAAAAAATCCATTCAGCCTAGTGTTTGCATCTGTTTGTCGGCTCTACAGAGGGCAAGTTCACTTGAAGATGCCAATTTGCAATTTTCTGAGAATATGTGTAGCGTACAGACACTAGGCCAAAATCCCCCAGAAAGGGGATGACCGACGGCAAGGCGCAGTTCACAGTCCTCTCATACACTCACACAACTTAAACCTTTTGCGCTTAAGTAATAGTAGTAGTTGTTTCAGTTTTCCACCGGAGTCCCAACGCGAAGTTAATGTTGACTCCCCGTAGGGCAATTGAAGAGTGGCAAAGTATGTTCAGCGTAGATTATGAGTAGGTTCAACGCAGACTCCGAGTAGGTTCAACGCAGACTCCGAGCATGTTCAACGCAGATTCCGATTTATTCCGACGTAGGTTTCGAGCAGGTTTAACACAGACACAGAGCAGATTAAGCACAGATATAGGGCAGGTTCAACACAGATACAGAATAGGTTCAACACAGATACAGAATAGGTTCAACGCAGATACCGAGTAGGTTTAACGCATAGTTACCGAGTAGGTTTAACATAGATATCAAGTAGGTTTAACATAGATACAGAGTAGGTTTAACGTAGATTTGGGAGGGGGGAGCAAAGGTTCCAGGATTCAGAGGGGCCACAAGAGGGTCCCACCGTTTCTCAAGAGGGTCCCGAAGGACGTCATGAGTGTCCCAAAGAGCCCCAAAAGGGTCCAAGTGTGTCCTCCCAAATCCTCCTGGACTTCCGAGTCTTCAGGATTCCCGAAACCCTGGGTCCCCCGAGTCCTGCGGGTCCCACGAGTACCCCCTTCCCTGGGTCATCTTGTCTCAACCAATCTCGATATATATAATGAAAGTCAATGCAAAAAGTTTATCATGAAAAAAGGGCAGAAAAAATAATAGAGCACAAGAAAGAAGAAATTACTAAAAAAAGTGTTAATGATCTATAAAATGAATAATCATCCATCCACCCCAAATTTGCGCTAAAATGTCCGGCCGGGAGACCCAGCAACAAACACTCCGGGTCCTGAGTACGGTGCGAGGTCAGTGTCGGCAGCAGGGTTTGACAGTGTGACTAGTTTACCCCTGCCGCGTCATGATGGCCGCCCCCTCCCCCGCCCACGATCATTCCGTCTCATAACGAGCCAATTTCGTACGTTCACCATCATTCTCCCCTCACGCCTATCCAGTGCACGCTCTCTCGATACCTCACCACTCAAGTCTCTCCTTCCAAACGCCGGCTTCACACAATCTATCCACCCAAACTTTGGTCTCCCTCTGGGCCTACGTCCACTTGCCTCTGCCTTCAACATCCTTCTCACCCATCTACTTTTATCCATCTCACCATGTGCCCGAACCATCTCAGAACCCGCGAATCCACTCGGTTCTCCAACTTCTTCAACATCCCTGTTCTGATTCGAACCACGTCGTTGGTGATCCGGTCTCTCAGCGTTACTCCAGCCATGCTCCTCAAACATTTCATCTCGAAAACATTCAACCTTTTTCTCTCTTCTGCTCTCACCCCCCAAGTCTCATGCCCCGTAGAGCACAGTTGGGACAACTACACCCTTAACTACACTACACTATCAACTACACTACACCATCAACTACACTACACCCTCAACTACACTACACCCTCAGCTGTCCAGGGGGGAGCCTACGAGAGCCGAGCAGACCGTCGCAGGATGAGATGCTCGCGGTGACGGCGTCGGGGCGTCAAGCATCTGTCGGCGCTCTGCGAAAGAACCTCAACCCCCCTATTCACGTCGCCGCCGCTGGCGTCGGCGTGGATGCGGCGTGTGTGCTGCCCGGGCTCCTAGCCCACCGACAAAATACGAAAAACCAGAGCCACAACATATACATTTTTTCCCTAGGGGGGAGGTGAACATATAGCGGCGTTCCTTGCCCTTCTTCTTCTCAAAGCCGGTGACGTAGGAGCCAATCCCGGTCCAAACACATACCACTGTCCCACATGTGGGGGCCTTCACAAGCGCCGCATAGGCGCGCTCACTGGGCAGTGCTGCTGTGGGACATGGACACACACCACAAAACAATTCTCAGGTGTCCCAAACAATAGGAACATAGCTACTACATGGGTGGCAATGTATCAACTGCCACCCAACCCACAACATTAGTACAGACATTAACAATAACACAGCCCCCCCCCCTTCCCATCGCATTATCACCCGACGCAGCTCCACCGCTGGGCGGCCCCTCTCCTCTGCTTCCGGCGGAGACTGCCCAACCCGGGTCGCGACCTGTGTTACCTCAGGCTCCACGCTCTAAGGCAGCACAGTCACCACCCCCACCCCGCACTCCTCGGCCCCACCACCATTTCCCGGGCAACCACAACCACCCCTAGCCAGTGCCGGACACCTAAACATATCACAGATGAATACGAGCTGCATTGGTCAAAAACAAGTAGAGCTAAAACACTTTGATTGAATTTGATTTAATCCTCATTTCCACCGGAGCTTCAACAACGTCAGTGAGTCATGATAAGCTCCCACGTAGGGAGTGACCGTCAATGATTCAGGTAAGTTCGCACGGCCTCGTGTGCGAAACTGTGGCATATTCGCATACTAGTGCGTACAAGAAAGTAAACAGTTAACGCGTATCTACGTAAATGTATTTTTATCTCTGTGCGCAATAGGGTGGAGAGACCACCTCACTTGCACAGGTGTTTGGGGTTTAGACAGCGTCGTATAGTCCAGTGTGTTTTCTGAAGCAATAAGCTTTTTCCGGTAGGTTGGGTCGGTGAGTAGTCTTTGAAAGTTGCACGTGGGATTTGGTGGCAACAGGTGCAAGGTGGTGCGTTTGGTCCCATGTCGACATCCATCAGGTGGTTGTGAGTTATCCACGTGTGTCCCGCGCACAAGCAGTTGATGAACACTCGGTCGTTTCTGTTGGTGAACTTAGTTTCCTTGTCTCCAACTGAGGGTTTGACTGAAAGCATTTTTTGTCCACTCTGTTGCCAGATTTCATCCCATCGGGATGTTATATGGGAGTTGATGATAGGGAACCAGTCCCGGTAATGTATTGCGAAAAATTGTTCTTGATGAGAAGATGCCAGTTTAGCAAGCGAGTCAGCAAATTCGTTTCCTCTTATTCCCGTGTGCCCGGGGATCCAGCAGAATTTGACTGCCTGACCCATCTCGTACATCACGAAGAGATCGTGCGGCATTTTACGTAGAACGAGATGTTCGTAGTGCAGTGTTTTAAGCTTAGTTAGGACACTCAGTCTGTCTGAGAATACGACGTATTTGGGGAAGCGTTCTGTTTTTGCAATAGAGATGGCTAGTTCGAGTGCGTGGAGCTCTGCAGAGAACACGGAGGCTTCTTGTGTGAGGGTGGCCGAGAGTGGGATGCGGCCTAGTGTCTGTATCTGTAAGTCTCTGGCGATTCCACTGAAGTATTGTACTGTTGCTCCTTTCGGATTTGTTTCACGCACAGATATTGATGAACTGGGGCAGTAGCGTGGTTTGTAGGAACTTTCGTGGTGTTTGTGTCTATGAGGCACAGGTGTCACAGATCGAAAGCGTTCGCAAGAGCGTCCGCTTTCTGTAGAACATGATCTCCTAGATTCACTGCGTTCTCGGCTTTGAGGGCTCCTGTAGGAGGAGGAGGACAAGGAAGTACGATCTTTGTGTTAGCTTCTTGAATACGTTTCTCTTCTATGGATGGTTTTTTAAACATTATGATAGGCTGAGTAGTAGTCGTTGGGATATTTGAGTCGAGTGCGGTGCATGGTCGGTCAGTGGTTTCGGGTATCAGTTCTTCGTTGTAGATTTCCAACTCGTCCTCGCGCAGGCGATGGTCATTCTCACTCGTGAGATGTTCTGGTGTTGGGCATGTTAGCTGAAGGTTGTATACCTCACTTTGGTTTTCGCTGGGTGTGGTCGCAGTAAAGGCGGTCAGAAGCCGTTCAACGCACTGATCAAAGCGAGCCGTGGTTCGTGGGTTGTTGCTAATCTTTTTGTTTCGTGGCGAGACCGCGTCGCGTACCCCGCGGTCGTCGTCGAAGGAATCTTCGTGTGTTTTTTCTTTTGGTTTTCGTGGTCGACTGAGGCCGCGTCCATCGAAGTTCTCTCATGGGCACTGGTGGATTCATTGCCTGGGACGCCAGCCTCCATTACGAGGGCGGTCGCTGGGGAGATTGTGGTAATGTTAGTACTAGAGAGGGATCTTGGGGTCATGGTAATAGGTTGTGTTAACGGTACAAGAGTGTCGTCTGGTGGGGTAGACTTAGTTGTAGATTTAACTGCTTTAGCGTTATTTTAAATTACGACAGCTTGGGTTTTCGTTGTAAAAGATTTGAATGTCTTATTTTCTTGTGACACTGCGGTCATTTTGTATGACTGTCATTGCTTTTTGGTCCAAGTGCTTTTGACAGTCGCGGTCGCCTGCCTCATGGAGGCAGGCGAGCATTCAGGTAGGCGGGCTGTGCAGTCCTTACGGTCATGCTCGCCGGTGCACCGCTTACAACGTTGGGATGAGTATGGCTGGAAGTATTTAATGACGTGGCCGTATTCCAGGCCTTTTTGGCACATTGCAGGCCGTAACGCCACTGGGTAAGTTTTGGTTTTTCCTTGTTCGTCCGGGATTACTATGAATTCCAGTGCGTCGCGTCCTGGGAAAAGTGATTTGATAAACGGTGGTGTGGGTGTTCAGTGGTTTGATCCATTCTGCTAGAAAAACAAACGTTGGTGACTCCGCTTAGGTCAGTTTTAGGAGTGTAGTTGGAAGTGTATATAATTCGTCTTGTAGCGTTGAAGAATGGATGTATTTTGACAGTTACTTGGTGCGTGTATTTTGTTAATCCTTTTTATAGCGTAGCTTTGCTCGATTTTTACGACGTGGGCCAGATACTTCTTTCTCTATCGGATTACGTTTTTCGGTTTGCCTCACGGTTGTTCGGAGAGCAAGTTCATCGTGTTAAATGGGTTCATTGAGGGAGCAACTTTGTTCGAACCGCTATCTACAAGCGTTATGAGGAAGTGGGTAGGGAATGATGCTGATCTTTTCTCCCGGGTGGGAGGGTCAGCCTGGGGGAAACGAATCGCGACCGCAGCCTCTCGCCGCCCGACTTTGTGCTCAGTTTGATATTGCAAGATCTCCCTCTCAGTCTTGTCCTGGGGGCAGTCTTTGTGTCCCGTAGGGTGGCCGTTTGCTTTGCAGTAAAAGCAGTGAGGTTCTTCGGATGGGCACGACAAGGGATCGTCCCGTTTATCGTGGTCGTCTTGGGAGCAGTGTGAGCATCTTAGCTTACCGTGACAATCTCTGCTCGAGTGTCCGTATTTCTGGCATTTATAGCATCGCATCAGACGTCTTTTGAAGGGTGGAACCTTGGTTTTAGCGTCAGAGAAAGGTATGTCTATGTAGTTAGGTGGGATGGGGCAACTGAATTTAAGCAGAAGGGCCGTGGTGGTGTTTCTTCTTGGTTTGATTTGTGGTGCGATTTCCGCTTCAACTATACATTCCTCGTATTGGATGAGTCAGGTGATGAACTGGTCGGCTTCATCACTCAGAGACCCTCGATGTAAGTCAGGCCTGAACTCATGGAAAAAGTTGGATGTGGTATGATTTTGCAAGGTTTTTTGCATATTCTGTTTTTGGAGAGTATAGTGTCACTTTGAAGTTTTGTGTCTACTTTTATGTGAAGCCATCGTCACCGCTGGCGGTGACGATAGCGCCACCTAGACAGCTACGCGGTCTAGTTTAGTAGAGGTACAATTTAGTTATTCAGTTAAGTTAAAGACTCAGACGACACAAATGCCCGCCTCACACCACTCAGAACTCTACGAGTAATATGCCCGTGCGTCAGTGCGCACAGATAGTATCGTCGAAATTGGTACAAGGTCTATGGCTTCAGGGATTAGACTGGCTTCACGGATAGCTACGCAGTCCAGGTCAACACCAGAAACTGCATATGGTCCGTGCACGCGCGAGCGACCACAGACTGAAGAAAAACACTCATTCACAAAATCACAAACAGGAACTCCCACACAAATACATCAGAATTATAATACATAGCAAAATTATGGATCGTGAAGAAGAAAGTAAGGGCAGGTTCGTCATGGGCAGAAAAACTGCACAGATCATTGATTTCGCACTTATTGTTTAGGGGGATAGGGTGAGGAAGGGCATAGGTTACTTGGATCCCAATAGAGCCCGATGAATCCCGGAGTGTAACCATAAGTGCCCCAGGTCTTCTCGAGCTCCTCGAGTCCCCCAAGAACTCTCGTCTCAGCTCATCTCGGCTTGTCTCGAATCATTTCGGCCAGTTTCGGCTCGTCGCGACCAACTCGACTCGCCTCAACATGTTTCGACTGATCTCGACGCACCTCGACCAGACTCGACGTGGCTCTCCCCCTCTGCGCAAGTAATCATGTGGACTGTAATAACTAATTTCTTCAATCAAGCATTTTAGGGAGGGGGTGGGGTGGCAGAGGTACCTCTGGTCCCAAAAGAGCCCGACAAATCTCGGAGGGTAACCCAAATCCCCGGGATCTGCCGAGCTCTCCGGGTCCCTCGTCTCAGCTCATCTCGGGTTGTCTCGAATCATTTCGGCCAGTCTCGGCTCGTCGCGACCAACTCGACTCGCCGCAACATGTTTCGACTGATCTCGACGCACCTCAACCATCCTCGACGCGACCCTCGCCCTCTGTGACAGTAATCCGCGGACTGTAACAATTATTTGTTCTACTCAAGCTTTTCACATATGAACATTTTCCTGTGTATGGGTTTTACAGCGTGGGGAGAGGAAAGCATGGGTACCAGGGTTCAGGGGGGCATTAAGCGGGTTCACAGTTTCTCAAAGGGGTCTCAAAGGGTCTCAAGGGGGTCCCAAAGGGTCTCAAGGGTGTCCCAAAGGGCCCGGAAGGGTCCAAGCGGGTCCCCCAAAATCCTCCTGGTCTTCCAAGTCCCCCCCATTCCCGGGTCACCTAGTCTCAACCGACCTCGACTCGTCGCCTCGCCAGTCGACTCGTCTCCACTCGCCTCGACTCGCCTCGTCCCTTCCACGTACAGTGCCATTCAAGACTTTCACTCACTAAAATCAACACCAAAATTTTTTCACCATTTAGCCATCAAAACGCCTAGCTGTGCTCGAACATTAATTAGGCCCCCGAGAGAGCGCAAATTCTTCCACCGTAAGTTGGACTAGACTAACTAACACACCGCTTAGTCCACCTGGAGCTCCTACGGGCATCTAACGCTACATAATTATACAGCTAATCCAAAATTGATCACCATGAAAAAGGGTACAGATAAATAATAGAGCCTAAGAAATAAGAAATACTAAAATACTAAAATCAAGTGTTGATGTTGTATGGATGAATAATCATCCATCCATCCCAACAGATCAACTAGACATGCTCGTCACACTCAACAACGCAATCACTCCCACTCGGAAACCTTTCAGCCCAAACACTCAACAGACCTCCACGGACGTCTCACTCTACTCTCCCAATCTTACTCCAAATTGCCAGTGGGCGGTCCACCAGGATATGTCGTCCGACCACCTTCCAATAGTCATTAATTATCAACTCCGATCCCCAATCCACAATAAGCCCCCTCACACCTTCCGAGATTAAAAGAGAGCATACTCTAGGACGAATACACGATATCTATAGCAACCACCCTACAAGACTTTGCCATCACACAATATACATCCATCGGCTAGGCCACATAACACTTCACAGCAGTACTTACCCACGCAGAGAAGCAACACATACCCGCCGGGTTCGTTCGTGGCTCCAATCCAGCTTTTTCGGCCCATATTAAGCGCAAAATTCAGCAGCGGAATCATCTCCGTAATTTACCCTCCACCAATGACTGAATCCCAGAGATTCAAATCCTAAACGCAAAAATAGATGCAGATATTTGTGAGCAACAGACGAACCTGTGGCGGGATGTGCTTGCAAACACAAACTTCCGAACCTCACCATCATAATTGGAAACTCATTAGAAGACTCAACAACAAAAACACTGACCACATGGACACACATGAAGCAATTCTTCCACCCACACCATTCCATCAGACCAACAACAAGCGGACATACTCAACACCTGCCACCTACCACACCATCCTGACAATAGGAAGATACTCAAACTGTTACACAAATTTCAGATCGATCCAAACATTGATCTTTCTTTCACATCAGCCATCACCATAGCCGCCATCAGCCAGACTAAAAAGTCGTCTGCAACGGGTCCAGATTTCATATCATACATTCACTTTAAACATCTAGGCCTCACGTCATCGCGACCCTCACAGACATCTTTAATTTTTCCGTACTACACAATACAAAACCCAACACATGGAAAAAAAGGGCAAATCATACCCATCCTGAAACCCACTAAACTCCCACAGATCCAGCCTCATACAGACCCATTTCTCTTCTCCCGAACCCCTCGAAAATCTTAGAGACTGGTTCTAAATAAAATTAATACCCACATTCCACTCTCCTCCACACAACACGGTTTCAGGACCTAACACTCGACAACCACTCTCCTCACCAACCTCACCCAGACCATCCATGAAGGCGTGAATGAAAAGTAGCCAGCCAAACGAACCCTGGTTTGCGCTATCGACATTAGTAAGGCCTTCGACACAGTTCCAAGACACGCCCTCATAAACCAAATACTGAAAACAAAGTTACATCCAAACTACAAGGAATGAATTGCTAATTTATTCTCAGGCAGACACGCACACACTGTCTATAATAACAAGCTAATGGTGTCCCAATGGTGTCCCACAGGGCTCCGTCCTTTACCCCTCCTGTCCAATCCAACAGAACCCAACACCTATATCAGCTCATATGCGGTTGACCTTACAATAATCCCACAACACCACAAACACGAGATCACCGCTGCACAACTCCAGCAGTAACTGAACTCTCTTGAAGTCTGGCTGCTGGATAACAGAATGAGGATTTCTGCTAGCAAGTCTTCCTTAACATTACTAATACCAGACAACAGTGAACACCGTGTTCACCCCCATGTTATGTTCAACAACACTCTCATACCCCACAGTCTCACGACCACAATCCCTGGAGTAACTCATGACACGGGGATGATATTCAAACCTCACACCAACAACATTGGCGCTAAAGCCATACCAGGACTGAATGTGAACCGAGTGCTTACCACAACCACCTACGGTCACTCCAAGTAATCGATTACATTATTCAAACAATTTATTAAACCCATCATCTCCTACGCAAACATCGCCTGGTCCTCTGACCACACATATTAATTCCTTACAAAGGATACAGAACACGGCCTTGCACATTGCAACGGGCCGTACACAGTCCACACCAATTTCCCACCTGCATAAGGAAACCAAAGTCCTCCCACTCAAACATCATCTTGATATGAGAGAGACTTAATTTTTTGACAAGATTGTAGACCAGACACTTTCCTGCAACAGCCTACTGAACGCCAGTCAAACCAACTGACACCTGCACAACACACCAGCAACACACTTCGGCCATCACCACACGATCATTCCTCATCCTACAGACACCACATCTATGCACAAACATATACACACACTTCACAGCCCTTGCATTGGACGAACACATAATTAAAACAGTCGTGCGGGGTCACCCACCTGAGGTGGACGTGGAGGAGTTGAGGCTGCCCAGAGGTGATCGGGTCCACCTGTCGCGGCTGAGGTGAGGGCAATGTATGGCCCTCCAGTCATACCAGCGTAGACTGGGTAATGTCCCTTCCGACCTTTGTCTGCGATGCAGGGGTTCGCCCGATACGGTCGAGCACGTCGTGCTCAGCCGTAGCACCCGGCCGACCCGACCACAATATCACGTCGGTACGTGATCTGTGGGAGCGCCCGAGAGAGAACATCAACTTCCTCAGGGATGTATGCAAAATATAAATGCCTGCATCTGCTAAAACATCCATAACATGCACATGTCGGTGAGTTCCCGGACTTGGGGTTGTGCGCTGACTGTGGCTCCTCCATCGCAGGGGGAGTTGGGGTTGAGCAACAACAACAACACCCTCATACAGCCCTCTCCTTGCTTCCATCCCCTACGTCCATCAACTCATTACACTTTCATTGCACCCAACACTTTACACCCTTCCTCCACTCGCGACTTCACTTCAGTTTCCACTAGTTCAGTCTTCTCCACATGGGAGCCAAGATACTAATTCCGATCGCATCGACAATCCTCGAGCATTTTATTACTATACGTTTACCAACATTCACTCGAAGCTTCCACCTCACATGCACTCTACCAAACTTCGATACTAGCCTACACAGCTTTTCCTCCGAATCTGCCACCAGTGTCGTATCATCCGCAAACAGTAACTGACTCAACTGCCAACTCCGTCCATTCGTTTCCAACAGCTGCAAGCCACGACCCAGTACACTCGCGTTCACCTCCCTGACCATGTATAGGTTGAAAAATCAGGAAGACATAACGCAGCCTTACCACTTTCACAGTAAACCAGTCCCTCACCTCGCTTCCAGCTCTGACACATGCTCTGCTGTCAACAAAGAAACTTTGAACTACTTCCAACAGATTTCCGCCCACTGCATACAAACGCAACACTCTCCACAGCGCTTCCCTGTCAACCCAGTCATAGGCCTTTTCCAAATCCACGAAGGACCAGAGCACATCCTTTCCATTCGCAAGGTACTCCTCACAGACTAGTCTTACTGCAAAAATCTGACCGGCACACCCTCTATCACTCCTTGAGCCACACTGTTCCTCTCCAATTGCGTCATCTGTAGTCTGTAATCCTTTTGGTCAGTACTTACCCGGACAGTGGTACAGTGGAACAATGCAAGCACTGCGTCACTCAATAGGCACCACGCCCACTACGAAACAAGGTCATGAAAAAAAATCAACAGGTATGATCAAAATAGCTAGGGAAAACACAGAGCACTTCTCCAACCTTTTCTACACCAATGATGCTAGCAACGAGAAGAAGACACCCATAGCACAATACTGTTGACAGGATTACAACAAACTAGGGACTAGAGCTACAACAACCTGTATAATAATTGTTAATAACCTTAAGCTAGGGAACCGATGTGTATCTAGTCAACTCTTGTTCACTGAAAGTAGAAGATGTCATTGGCATAAAATTGAGACAGTGGATATAAAATAATTGTGGAAACGACGGTCTTTGACCGTCTCACGGAAACGTACCATGGCTGTGCCACAAATAAATTTCAGTCAGTTAAAAAATGTTTTCCTTATGATGAATTATATTTACACATTTAAATGCTACCTAACAGTGTACCATCATGACATATTCCGGTACTTGAGAAGCAGACAACATACAATCAAACATTTTAGGACAAGAAAACTAGACATCAATACACAACATAACTATGAGTAAGCCAGGTCATTCAAAGAAGAAGTAGGTTGCTGCTGCTCGGGCCCCAGCAAGAAGCGTTCTCGCTCAACCTGCCCTGCTTCAGAGCCCCAAGGATTCGCAGTCGTCCTTAAGGTGCCGGGGCAACGTGCCCCTACAACTGTAGAAGGGATGATGAAAGAGAGTAAAAAGGGATCCCATGCATGAGATCCACTCTCAGTGTAGGGAATCTCAGGCACGAGAACAGCAAGAATGGAAATAAGAAAAGCAGGAAGAGTCGTAGACAACGTTGCACGAGAGAAAGAGCGACTTTCCTATTACTAGTCACTCGAAAGGAGAACAGTTAGGAGCAAGTGCAACGACTATTGGGAGGAGAGTGGTCAAGGGGAGAGAAAAAAAGTGTTCCAGGAACGTCTACTGAATATAAGAGACGCCAAAAAAAGTTACCGGTAGGTAAGTGAATTCTGGATGGGTAAGAAAAAGATAGACAGTTAAGTATGAAGAGGATGGGAGCCTGAAGGTAAATAAAGGTGTTCATCCACCGTTTGGGCGGTGACTCCATGCGGCCTACGAGCCTAACAGATATATAGCGTGAGCTGCGCATGAGCAACAACCTGTCTAGAGATGAAATCCAAAACAGAAGTGGTGATGGTGGTGGTGGTAAAGAAACAGTAATAGATCGCAAAAGGGCATTGAGCGGACGTGCATTGTGCCTCTTTAGTAGATAGATAGATTAGGACTTTCTTTGTGAAGAACGAGTACAGAACTTTACATCTTGTGAGTGCAAAGACAGAGATTAATCGATTGCCTCTCTTTCAGACGCTCATTACCAGAGATCAAGTGTCATCCATCCTAAGCCATTTCTTCCACATCACAATGACACAGACAGTGTTTTCGACGAGGACTCGGGTTCTTTGTTAGCATATACCTATTAGTCACCGATTGCGGATACGCGTTCTGAGTTTGTTTTAATCAATTTACGATCACGCATTCTCAATCATCGTATTGAACGTATCTTTGCTTCAAGCTGCTGCCACGTTAAAACTTCCACTCTACAGCTGTAGCCCGTGCCTCTCTCGGACGTGCCTCCGTATATCTATGAAACACCAATACCTAAGGCCGCAATGCGGACACTTGTATGGCTTCTCGCCTGAGTGGTTGGTGTAGTGTTTCTTGAACCCAAGGAGGGTAGAGACCACTTTGCCGCACTCCGGACAGGAGTAACCTGTCTTGTCTGGCAGCACATGATGTTTCAAGTTCAGCTCCGCAAATGGGACGGGGATTTTTTTCTGGAATCATGTAAAAGAAATGAATGTCAGAAAAAAATAAAATTTAAACCAAAAAAACATCGAACAAATCTAGAAACATATGAAAATAAGATAATGAGAGCATGCACGACGGTACCTGAGGAGTGAGGCTGAAACTAAATTGAAGGGCTGCTAAGGCAGGATAAGGTGCAGTTGCCTTGTTCGTATAACGTGGACAGTGAAAACACAACGAATACAGGCAGGCAGGGCCGAGGGGTTGGAGCTGATTGCAGTAAACGACAAAGATGGCATATGAATCAACTGGTGTTTGCGGGTGACACTGCGCAGGTGGCAGACGCGGAGGAGACGCTGTGTAGACTGATGGCGGAGTTAGGCAGGGTGTGTGGTAGCAAGCTGCAATTACATGCGAGTAAAAGTAAAGGGCAGAGAAACAAAACGAAGATGACAGAGGATGAATGATTCGATCACGAGAAATCAAGATTACTGCAGCACCGAGGGAAGATTGGTAAAAAAGGTGATGAATACAGGAGGGAATGAAAGAATGTAGGCGGTAAACCAAGATGCCGATAGATGATGTACCGAGTTGTTGTGGTTGTTGCTCAACCCCAATTTCCACCTGCGGTAATGGAAATCCTCAACACCCACCGACACGAGCGTATTGAGACAGAAGGAGGTGGGAAGATAGAAAGGGGTGACCGGGCAAGTGGTGGGGTAGAGTGTTATTGTTGCTATCTGAGATAACTTTGTCGGAGTTGTGTGGTACGTCGCAAATGCCCCTCCCCCGTGTGATATAGTTTTAACCGTGCACACCCAAGCATTGTTACTTGTAGTGTGTTAATGCCCCTCAGACACACTGCAACGCACCAACCCGACGCGTGCAGGGATGACTTGTAGAAAGAAATAATGGGGATTATTAACTTTTCCATGAGGAAATATTTCAGTGTATATATATGTTGTGGCTCTAGTGTCTTGTAAGTGTCGGTGGGCCTGAGGCCCGGGCAGCGCACAGGCTGCGTCCACTTCAACACCACAGAGACGGCGCCCTCCCCACCGGCGAGGACATGAAATAGGGTGGGTTGAGGGACTTTCGCTGGGGCCGGAGCCCATGACGCCGCTACCGCATGCATGGATTCTTGATGGAATTGTTCAGCCTGACTCCCTCGTGTATCGAGTACATCGCCTAACATATCTTTCACTAGCTATCTGTAAAGGTGACGAGAGATCATGTAAAAGGTAGAAATCTGAGGATGATGGCGTGAGCAAGAAATTGTACAATACTAAGCAGCTTTCACCTCAATTGGCCGGCCTGTCATGTGACGGTCAGAGTGAGGTGGAGCGGTGGCCCGGAGCACACAAAAGAGCTGGTGTAAACTAGCTGATGCAGACGCGTCCTGTCACTGAATCGAGTAAGTGGTCTAATTTCAAACCAGATCCTGCTAGAACTCTAAAAGGATAACATTTAGGTTTACCAGGGTTGTTTTAACATCGGCCTCAACGAACTTTTGACATTGGTTTAGAAGAAAGCGGTTTTCGCTGCAAGTCCATTTTTTTTTACGAAACGTATCAGCGCAATCAGCGCTGCCAGCGGAAATCATTTATTGTGTTGAATGCAGCAAACTGCTATCCATAAGCAAACCATCATAACAACAAACAATGCCTCACATTTGATAGGTAACTGGACTCACGAAATCAAGAGCACGTCTGTCTGCCTTCTGGTCGCTGCCCTCGTAATGCAAGGACTGGACGTGCAAATCAAGAGTAGACTGCAGTTGAGACGTGTAGGGACACCGAGGACATTTCAAGGGACGCAGGTACTGGCCGGAGTGTTTAGTAACGTGGACAATGAAGTAGGTCTTCTGCCTCATCGTCTGCTGGCACTCGGGGCACTTGTAGAGCCCGTCTGAGAAACAGTGATCCGCCAGCCGCGACAGGTCGGTGAGGGATGGAAGAGCCTGGGGAGAAATGATCACGGGATAGCAATACATTAGTGCTGATCATAAACAGAGTGATGAAGGCAGAGGGGCGACATAGTGTGATTATGTATATGTATCGCAACATAGTGTGGTTGCAGTGACTTAACCCTAGCACCTCGTGTGGTGGAGGTGCCACGGCTGGCGCACAGCCCGAAAGCCCGGGTACCCACCGACATCCGCATGTTATGAATGTTACAGCAGGTGCAAGGGCTCTATAATAGACCTACATCCCTCAAAAAGTCTAGTATGTTTCGCGGGCGTTCTCACAGGTTCACGTACCAACATTACGGTTCAACCTGCCGGATGTAATAGCTGTGCACGACGGCAAAATTTTCTTGACCATATCGGGCAAACACCGGCATCGCAAACAGAAATCCGAAGGGGCGTTCTCCAGTCTATGTTAGAATGACTGGAGGGCCGTATGGTGTCTGCACCTCAGCCGTGACTGTTGAACCCTGTCACTCCTGGGCAACCCCAACACTTCTACGTCCATTTCAGGTGATTGACTATTGAGTCCCGTATTGGATCGATGGTCAGTTAGTGCAAGAGCTGTGAAAAGTGTGTTTGTATCCGTTCGTCCATAGATGTGTCGTCTGTAAAGCTAGAAACAGTCGTGTCTCACATACAGTACATCAATGCACAAGCAGATCCACACACTTCACAGCTCTTGCACATAAGTGTAGAGGTAACGAGAGAGCGTGCAATGGATAAGCGTGAGCCTCTTACCTTTGCAGCCCTTCCAGCAGCGCTACGAGCAAGTGAGGAGCAGCAGAGCCGGGGGAAGCCAGCACAGTTTGGCCCTACTGCTAATACAGATTTTGGATTCCAATCCTGACCCGAAGTGCGTGTTGCGGGATCCTGGCCAAACCTTTGAGCTCCAAGTGGTCAGTTTGTTTGCGTGTGAGGGTATTGAGAGGAGTGTGAGGTGCGCTTTGCCGTCAATATGTGTGGATTCGACCTAGTATTTTTATGAAGGGTCGCTGAATGTGCGTGGCTGTAGTACGAGTGATGTAAAGAGGAGGGAGATTGGTGAGATGTTTTTGAGGAGGAAGTTAGATGTGTTGGCGCTGAGTGAGACAAAGTTGAAAGGTAAGGGCGAATGTGAGTTTGGTGCTGTAAGTGGAAGAAAGTCTGGTGTGGAGGAAGGTAGGGCACGAGAGGGTGTGGTCTTGATATTGAGTGATCGGTTGGCTAGTAGCGTTACCGAATGGAAGGAGGTGTCCCCAAGATTGATGTGGGTGAAAGTTAAGTTAGGCGTAGAAAGATGGGCATTTGTGAGTGCTTACGGACCTGGTAGCGAGAGGAGTGAGGAGGAGAGGGAGCAATTCTGGACTGACTTGAGTGAGTGTATTGAGAGTTTTGG
>SDVV010001862.1:0-24409 GCA_016164225.1 Gammarus roeselii
CAGTTATTTCTACTTTTACAGCACACCACTGCATCATAGGAAAGAGTCAATTTTAACTAAAATTTCTCAGTGCCAACTACTGCAATGCTACAAATTAGTGAGCGGATTGTTTGTTCTAGAGAGGACGCTAACTATCAAATATCCAGTGAATGTGATTGACAGGATATCTGGTATCTAGTTATCCAACCAAAATTGCTATCTGGTGCATCCTTACTCATACTATGATTTCAAATATAGTGAAAAAATTGTTTGAAAATCCTTGTTGGCTTCTACAAAATGGGTTCCTCTTTTTTCTAAAAATTAAACAGGTAGCTAATGGAAATTATTTGGATTCTGCTTACTTGTTGCTAGCCATGATTAGCAAGTTAGCTGCTAGTTATTTGAAAACACTAAGGTTCATGAATGCAATTAATTTTATTTGTTAGATGATGTTTTAGTGCAAAAGAATGCCAGGCGTTTCAATTACTTAAAGGCAAGCTCTGAACATGACAGCATTTGTACTCTTGTTCCACAATCTGAATCACACCAGTTCATCATTACTGTGCTCCACAATCTCTGTATACTGATCATTTGACTGTAGAATTGTCATTTTTGACTGTAACAGACTTAGATAAGCATTGAGCTTCTGATGTTCTCTCACCTTGTGGTTCTTGCTAATCAGGATAAGCCAGCAACTTTTAGATTTTGGCTTTTCATATTTTTTATTATAATGTAACATTTGTTGAGGTTGTTTTTGCAATCATGTTGCTATAATACGTTTATGGTCTGTCCTCTCTTATTTTGAAATGAAAGACATTTTCTTTATTACCTCAATTCAATTCTATTATCTGCTCCCCACCATCTCCCAAATCTTTCTATCTCCACTAACATTTATTAATATTCCTGTAGCAATGTCCTGAACAATTCAAGAAGCCGTGCATATTAAATTGTTTTGTTTCCACAGCATCTTGTAAAAAGTCCATCTCCAATAAATCTCCTGACTTTAACTTCCCTTTCACTCCGTTTTGGTAACATTGTTTTGTATCCGGTCACCATTACTCAATACCTTGTATGTAGGTATTCCTACTGTGACAATCTTTCTAATATGGATCACTCTCTTATGCCACTTCAGCCCTGTTTTTGAAGGCCTGTACGACTTTTGCTGCATGTACACCGGAGCCTCGTTGCAGGGCGCTGTCAAGCTGAATCACAAGTGTTGTGACATAGCTGTCAACTGGTCGGGAGGATTGCATCATGCCAAGAAGTTTGAGGCCTCAGGCTTCTGTTATGTTAACGACATTGTTATCGCAATACTTGAGCTTTTGAAGTAAGTAATTTGAGATGCTTGGGTAGCTACAAATTAATCTTTGCTGTTTGAAGTAACATAGGCTCCCTAAGAATAAAATATAACTGGTAAGGTTAGCTGGTTGGCCTTGCTGAGATAGTTGTTGCTCTTGGCTCCTGTTGTTACAATTCATAGCCTGGCTGGTTTGTAATTGAAGAATCTGATTTTTTTTAAGAGAAGTTATGTATACATCTGGAATGATGCCATAATAATTGTTTAGTGGACTCTTCTGAAGAACTAAGAACAAAAAAGGAACTGGTTTTTATTTTACCATCTTGAGTTAAGATTTTCAATCTGTATCATCTCTTGATATAATGATGGAGAACTACATAAAATCAAATGATAGTGTTTATGGTAGTTATCTGGGTATATTGTAAGTGCTCACTTTCCATTGCTGTTCAAAATGGATGCAAAGCATTTGAATGAAAAATTGTAGTTAGGTACATATTTCTCTGATATTTATATCCTTTTTATGGCATACACTTTGAATAAATGCAGTAATTTGAAAACCACAGGCAACAAATTTATAACTTATGTAGTTATGTTTTCCTCTTATAACATCTCAATAATTACCAGTTAGAAAATATGTTGATTGTAGCTACTTTATTTTATCCATACAGCTTCATCTCTCTTCAGTTATTTGATACATTTCTAATTCAGTTTATTTGATCAATTTATCTAATTTTGAACACTCATGCAGGTATCACACCCGCGTGCTGTACATAGACATTGACATCCACCACGGCGACGGCGTGCAAGAGGCCTTCTATCTCACAGACCGCGTGATGACCGTCTCCTTCCACAAGTATGGCAACTACTTCTTCCCTGGCACTGGTGAGATGTGCCTGCTTCTCCCCTATGCGTACATAATATTCCCGCTCAGTCCTGGGACGTGTTGTCTTGTCTGAGCCATAGTAATATCATGTTTTTGTTTAACTGATCGATACCAGGCTTGAGTGATGGTCCTCCGTTCATGCAGCTGTGCCCACTGTGGCTGCAACTGTGCCATAGGTTGTGACGGTAAAAGTGTTATTTAGCTAATAAATGTTATGGAGGTTCAGATTATTTGATGAAGTTTTCTAATAGTACAAATTATTAATGTTAAAAATACATAACATAAATTATTATCAGTAGTTGGTGAGGTTGTGGTATGTTTTTTTTGTCAGTTCATTCTGGAAGCTGAGATAATTAGTTGGCACAGTGCATGTATTGTCTTGCTGTATAAGGGTCAGGGAGAGTGATAAGTAAAAATATGGTAATTCAAGAAGTATTGGCCTGTTGTGTGTGTTGGTCGTGTTATATTTTATTTGATACTGCTTATTAAGATGATAAGTGTCAAAGCACATGGTGCAATCAGTAAGAAGCAATGTGGTCTTAGAATTGCTAGAGTGTGTGAGGATCAAAGTTTTCTATTTGTAAGGTGTGCAAGAAAGGAAATGATTTGTACTGAGTGGCAGACTTTGAGGAATTGTGTGGACTGATCCCCAAGTTTGGTTGGGTGTGTGCAAAAGGAAAGTGCAGTTGTCTAGAGTAGCTAGCTACATTGTAAGATTTTGATAGATACAACAGTCCGTTGTTGGAAATTTTGATTAGTTTCGAGTGTATCTGACTTGGTTGTATGCCAAGAGAACTTTAATGCATTTGTATCTGCAGGAGAACACAACCATATTCTCAATTCTGTAAGTGTATATGATGATTGGTGTTTGAGGTGTTCATTTAGGCCCCATACTGCGTCACTTATACGAGTGCTTGTTTGGCCATGCAGGGGACATGTTTGAGATTGGACACGACAACGGCCGCTACTACTCCGTCAATGTGCCGCTCAAGGAAGGTATTGACGACGCCAGCTACATGCAAGTCTTCAAACCCGTCATTGAGGTGAGGGGTTGGGGTTTTATTATTCAGGTGCCAACGATGTTTGTCAACCACTCCACCGCCTGTGTGTAGCTGCATGTTCAGATAGTGCTCTGCATTGCGACGCGAGGCATCGTCAATTGCTCAAGTGCTTGTTGTTTTCCAATAACCCCGATTTCCACTATGTTGAGGTGGGGATGTGCTCAGGTAGCTAATCTATTAGCTGTCCTACTTTCCTTAACTGGATTGAATATATGTTAATTTTTTGACGTATGGCCTTGTATCTAAGTTTGGCGCATTTGCTGATGATTATAAAATGTATTTGTCTTTCCAACGTTATGATGTTGTTGGTGGTGTGTCGGCTTTGCAGGGAGACCTTGACAAAGTATTCCAGACTGCATCTTCATGGAATTTGTAATTGAACCCTAGCAAGAGTGTTGTTTTATGTTTCAGAAGACGTTTTGCTGGTTGGACTGGTCCCGGTGCAGAGGCTGTTTACACTCTTGGGGGGGGCTCGTTTGAAGATGGTCCAAGTTCATCGCGATTTGGGAGTTTATGTGGATGTTGGTCTTGAGTTTTATGGCCATGTCAGAGAAGTTGTGAGACGAACTGCTGGTCTTCGTAGTGATTCGCTTAGGTCTAAAGTGAAAGACGCCCAAATTTTATGGTCACACTCTTTGTGGCACATGTCAGGCCCATTCTTGATTACAGCTCCTGTGCGTGGAATCTTGGTTATGTCCAAGATGTGAAGTTGCTTGAGTCTGTTCAGAGGAGGTGAACCAAATAGGTGCATGGTCTGTCTGAGATGTCCTACCATGACAGGCTGATGGCTCAAAATTTGTTCTCAATCGAGGGCAGGTTACTGAGTAGTGACCTCATGAAGTATTGGAGAATTCTCTGTTGTGACAAGGAGGGTTTTGATTTGTCCATTCTGTTCTAAATGTCGCTGGATGATAGGACGCGGTGACATCGGCACAAACTCTTGATGCCCCGCTGCTCGGTGGATGTGGCAAGAAGGTTTGCTAATGTTCGATGCATTAGGATATGGTCTGCTGTTGTTGTCGAGTCTTCTACCATTTCTGCTTGCAAGGCGGGGTTGGCTGAGCTTATGGGGAATAGGTTGTTTGAATGCTAGGGTTTTGCGTTTCCAGTCGTGTTGGCGAGTCTCGTGTGATTCGTCCTTTTTTTTATGTATATGTGTATATGTATTTGCTGGGTTGTAGTTGTGCTTTGGGTTTTCATGCGTGTGGCTTTGGGTTTGTTTTCTGGAAGCCAATGGTGCGCATCCCTTCCAGCATCTTCCCGTTGTTGTTTTGCGGAGTCTTTGTAGGTGCTGGCGCGTATGGTTGTGCTGGCCTCTTCTGGCTCGGTGCACCTGACGACTATGTATGCAGCTCTTTGGGGGCTGCAAGGGTAAGAACCTAATTGCTAAGTATCCATACCTAGGTTACCCTAGGCCCATTCCCTTAGGTTCTCTGTTTTATAATCTTGTTTTGATATTCTTCAGGTATCTTAAAAATCTTATGTTGATAGTTTCAGGGCTGCCAAGCATTAATTACAATGCGGTGCTTTGACAAACACTATAAATGTCATGCACGAAGACAATATACTTTAATGTTTATACCGAACAGAGCAAAAACTATGGAGTCTGCATAATAAATAATACACTGTGTTGTGGCTGCAGTATTTCAAGGTGTGTCTGTTCATTCATTTCCTTTCTCACTCTACAGAGTGTGATGCAGCACTACCGCCCCACAGCTATTGTACTGCAGTGCGGGGCAGATTCGCTCAATGGAGACCGTCTTGGATGCTTCTCTCTGTCTACCAGAGGACATGGGTGAGTGTTGCCTTGCCTTGAAGAACTTACCCCAAACAACAGTTGTCCCACTATTTTCCACCGCAGCTCAACGAAGACCCTATGCCTATAGGTCTCCACACCATCTTGTCAGGACTTGTGATCAAAGCGCAACATTGCATATCTGCTGGAGTGCCAGTGCAGTCATCTTGTATTTTTTATTTTTGTTAGGTTGTTTTTATCAAGATGCACCGCAGTGAAAGACCCCCCCAGTGTTATAATACTCTTTATCCAGGTAACACCTAATTGTGCTGGCTCTTCACTGGTATGATCACTTGCGTTGATAGGCTGGCAAATAATTCTCCGTGACCAGAGGGAGATTTATTTGAATTATCCATGAAACATGGATCTGAATGATTTTTGTACCTGGGAAATTTGGACTTATGTTTGGAAGTCGTGCATTGGTTAGCCAGTGATTATCGGTTTTCATAATGTATCTTTGCTCCATCAACTAGTGTTGTGTTAGGGAAAGTACCCTGCCGCAAAATCGACCTTTGCTGGACCAACTTTCCTGCAAGTACAAGATCCCCAGTGTAAATAAATAGTGATTTCATTGGAAGAACTTTCGTCCTGGTGAAGCCACTGGGTCAAATTCGCAATAAAAATTACTGAGCTGAACTCCAGCAGTTTTTCAAGCAATTTTAATATTTTGAAAGTTGGCTATCAAGTATAGTAGTTTTTCTCTCATATTGGCTTTTGAAACAATATATTCATGTTTTGGCTATTAGTGAGACGTGATTGTTGCCTGCGGTTGCATCATCCTTCATCGACGTTGCTGACTATAGTGCTGTTATGAAAGACGCTGATGCTGATCATAAATACCAACCCTTCCGGATCATGTCACAAGCCGAGGAGATGATAGAGTACGTATATCAAAGTACACAATGGATATGCATCGTGTCCTGAAGCCACATATTTTGCAATCAGACATTAAGAAATTGTATAGAGCACTTGGATGATTATCCGCCAAGCAAATAGAGTAGCAACGGCTGTCAAGTTATATGTGCGTCCTTGTGAGTTAGATCTGGGTTTGGCATATTTAAAGTGATGATGTGCGAAGAGGTTCCCAGTTGCTAGAATTGTCAAGTATGTTGCTTTACAGAAATACAGATTTAGTAGAACGAAAATATCTTATATAAGGGGGGCAAAAGCAAAGCAGACAAAGCGGGAAGTACATCAGATCAGCCTCAAAATCGATAATTCACAACCATTCTTCACTCACGCCTGTTCATTGCACGCTCTCTCGCGATCTCCACATTCATGTCTCTCCTTCCTAACGCCTGCTTCACACCATCCATCCACCCAAACTTCGGTCTACCTCTAGGCCTGCGGCCACTCGCCTCCGCATTCATTACCCTTTTCACCGATCTCCCTTCATCCATCCTCTCCATGTGCCCGAACCATCTCAGAACACGCGAATCCACTCTTGTCCTCCAACTTCTTCACCATCCCTGTTCTGATTCGAACCACCTCGTTGGTGATAACGGTCTCTCAGCGTTACTGCAGCCATGCTCCTCGAACATTTCATCTAGAAAACATTTAACTTTCTTCTCTCCTCTGCTCTCACCCATCAAGTCGCAGCTCCGTAGAGCACAGTTGGAACAACAACACCCTCATACAGCCCTAGCCCTCTCTTTGCTTCCATCCCCAACGTCTTACAGCTCATTACACTCTTCAGTGCACCCAACCCTCTACACCCCTCCTTCACTCGCGCCTCCACTTCAGTTTCCACTAGTTCAGTTAACTCCGCATGGGAGCCCAGATACTTAGAACACTGAACTTCCTCCAAGAGCTCTCCATTTAGGCTGACACTAATTTTGCTTGCATCGACAGTCCTCGAGCATCTCATTACTTTACTCTTACCCACGTTCACTCGAAGCTTCCTCTTCTCACACACTCTACCAAACTCAGACACTAGATTACATTGCTTCTTCTCTGAATCCGCAACCAGGGCCGTATCATCAGCAAATAGCAACTGGCTCAACTACCAACTCCGCCCATTCGCTTCCAACAGTTCCAAGCCACGGCCCAGCACACTCGCGTTCACCTCCCTAACCACTCCATCCATGTAGAGGTTTAACAGCCAGATAGACATCACGCAGCCTTGTCTCAGTCCCACTTTCACTGTGAACCAATCACTCACCTCGCTTCCCACTCTGACACATGCTCGGCTGCCAACATAGAAACTCTGCACCGCTTTCAACAGATGTCCGCTCACTCCATACGAACGCAACACCCTCCACAGCGCTTCCGTGGCAATCCTGTTGTAGGCCTGGTTATACATGACAACTATTAAGAGAAGAAGAAAGAGATGAAGCGAATGGTAAGGAGAGCCAAAAGGGACGCAGACAGTTGTGCCAAAAGGGACAGGTGGGGCAGACGGTTGTGTCAGAATTTTGAGAACAAAAAGCTGTTCTGGAAAGAGGTGAAGAGGACGAGAAAGAGAGAGACTGGAAAGAAGGAGGCGGTGAAAGATGAAATAGACCAGTGTTGATGGAAAATGGTGTTGTACAGAAAAGGTAAGCCAAGTTTTTGATGAGTTGTTGAATTTCAAGGATGACAGAGAGGCTAACATTTTTGCTGTGCAGGGTGGTGCACGGATGATGGGTTTGGAGAGAGGCTTGTTGCTGACATTATTAGGGAGAGATGCAGGATGCGGTAGAGGTGATGGAAACAGGGAAAGCCCATGTTTTGGATGGTGTTGCGACCGAGTGCCTGAAAAGGAATGGAATACTGATGTTCAAATGGCTGGCTGGTGAGGCTGCTAAATCTGTGTTTCGATGCGGGCATTGTGCAAATTGAGTGACGCAGTGCTAGCATCGTTCTGCTGTAGAAGGGCTAGGGAGATGAACCTGAGTGCTCAACTCGAGAGATATCAGTTCATTATGTATGGGCGAGTGCTGATGAAAAGAATTACAGACTGTACAGAGAGTGATTGGAGAGGAACAGTGTGGCTTTAGGAGTGACGGAGGGTGGGTGCGCCAATCAGATTTTTGCAGTAAGACACGTCTGTGAGAAGTACCTTGCAAAGGAAAAGAATGTGTTCTGGGCCTTCATGGATTCGGTAAAGGCCTACGGCAGGGTTGACAGGGAAGCGCTGTGGTGGGTGTTGCGATTGTATGGAGAGGACAGAAATTTGTATAAAGCACTCAGAGTTTCTATGTTGACAGCAGAGCATGTGTCAGAGTGGGGAGTGAAGTGAGTGATCGACTTAATGAAAGTGGATCTGAGACATGACTGCGTAAACCTATGTTTCCCTGGTTGTTCAATCTCTACATGGATGGAGTGATCAGTGAGGTGAACGCGAGCTCATTGGGTTGTGGCTTGCAGCTGTTGGAAACGAATAGACGGAGTTGGCAGTTGAGACAGTTACTTTTTGCGGATGATATGGCACTGGTGGCCGATTCAGAGCAGAAGCTGTGCAGGCTACTATCGGAGTTTGGTAGAGTGTGTTAGAGAGGAAACTTTGATTGAACGTGGGGAAAAGTAAAATAATGAGATGCTTGAGGAATGTTGATGCGTGCAAAATTATTGTCCTCCTAAATGGAGAGTTATTTGAGGAAGTTCAGTGTTTTAAGTATCTGGGCTCCCATGTGGAGAAAACTGAACTAGTGGAAACTGAAGTGAAGTCGCTAGTGAAAGGAGGGTGTAAGTGTTGGGTGCACTGAAGAGCGTAATGAGTTTTAGGACGTTGGGAATGGAAACAAAGAAAAGGCTGTATGAGGGTGTAGTTGTTCCAACTAGGCTCTACGAGGCTGACTGAGACTTGGGAGTGAGAGCAGAAGAGAGAAGGAAGTTGAATGTCTTCGGGATGAAATGTTTGAGGAGCATGGCTGGTGTAATGTTGAGAGACAGGATCAATAATGACATGGTGCTGTAAACGGGCGGCACTGAGCGCTCATCGGGGGAAAAATATGTGTGGGTCCCTTCTAGGCACCAGGTTCAGATGCGCTCACCAGCCCGTTGGAGCCAGCCTCCTCACACCCCTTATAGCTTCCTATCCTCCCAAATAGGAACTCTTAGTCACGGACGTGGCAAGAGACGCGGCCAACTGGCCGACTTGCATTTACCACTCTCTCTTTATTGAATATTTTTACAATATTTACAACAGGCTGGCAAGCACATTCTACACCGCGAATTACAACATGACAAGGTAATAATACTCTAGCTATAAGATCTATAGGTCAGCATATGAAGGTCGGGGCACCTGTAAATAATATAAGAATTAAATGCAATATTAAAAGGGGGTCCCTGGAACTAAAGGGCCACTACCCAAAGCCCCCAAGGTGCTAACAAACACATATACACATGCAAAGGGATAAAAAGGTAGCAAGGGCAACAAACACTGCAAGAGTGCTACTTTGCTAGAAAAACCAGCTGACCGGACTGTCTCATTATATACGGTCACGATATGCTCGTATTTTAATCTTCATATCGAAGAACTAATCCGAGCATGGAGTAAAACAACCACAAAAAATAAACTGTAAAAACTCTGCAGTAAAATAACACTTATTGATTGAAACACCTCTGTATTAAAATGATCAACACTGCAAATCTTCAGGCCCACTGGTCGATAGACTTTACTTGAGAGCAAATCACAGTATAAAATGTACCACAGTAATTTCATGTAACACATCACTAAACCACAGTTTGCAGTTAACTTTACATTAGTAGCTATAAGGGTTCAACAATTACTCGGAGCACACTGGCTGTACTCGTGGGAGCTATGCTAGTCTCCATGATTTACATAATTAAGTAGCCAAGTACTACTGAATAAATTAAAATTCACAACAACCCGATTCCTGGAGGAGTGCACTCACATATAAATCACTCCAGCACACGGGTGAACTCCAACACAAGGATCATCCCTCTGTTGCCACTCCCAGCAGCAAGCTGCTGTGGTTTGACCCACTGAACAAACAAAGAGGGGGCAGTCCTTAAGAGGGATCCCGATAAGCTGGTAACTGACATGATTAAGAGTTACTAGAGAGGAGTGCTCAGGTGTCCCAGAGGGTGCACAATCATCTTGGATACATAAGTATCCCCCTGGGGAAAAGCACACTAGCGTGGGAAATCCCATCTACAGCGCGAGCTAGAACGGGGACGGTGAAGAAGTTGCAGGACAGAGTGAATTCGCGTGTTCCGAGATGGTTCGGGCGCATGGTGAGGATGGATGAAGGTTGATAGGTGAAAAAGGTGTTGAAGGCAGAGACGAGTAGACGTAGGCCTAGAGGGAGACTAAAGTTTGGGTGGATGGATGGTGTGAAACAGGCGTTAGGAAGGAGAGACTTGAGTGTGAAGGTACCAAAAGAGCGTGCACTGAATAGGTGTGAGTGGAGAAGGATCGTGAATGGATGATTTTTGACGCTGCCCTGTTGTGTTTTTCCCCCCTTGGCAACTCGTTGAGAGACGGGGTGGTCGCGGGCGGGGAGAGGGGCCCGGTCATCATGATTCGGCAGGGGTAAACCAGTCACGCTATCGGGTCCTGATGCCGACACTAACCTCGGACCGCACTCATGACCTGGATGGTGTGTTGTGGGGTCTCCCGGCCGAACCCTCTTGCCCATAAGGGCTAAGTTCTTGGGGATGCGGCCTAGTGTTTGTATTTGTATCTACGTCGTAGCTGAACCATTTTTAGCATTCCCTACTGTCCACCTGAGGACATAGGTGGCTGCTATTTGTGTCTTCTTATTTCAAATGAGTTTTTTCTTGATGTTAGTGACTTGCTCCCTCATTGGGCACTTGATTCACTGGTCTAATGGAGTCATGACCCAAACCCTTGTTCCCCTTCAGACTCCCCTTTCCTTAGCCTTAAACAATCTCTAATTTTCTCTCCCATCCTGCATTTACTTGACTTTAATATACCTAATTTGCATCTGATGTATAAGTCAGATTTCCTTCAACGTGTCTCTTCCTCTCGACCACTCTCTCAATACCGTTTGCACTCCATCCTACATTTTCTCCTTCCAGGTGGCTAATAGCAGCCAAGTTACGCTCGTTCATTCAACCTTCTTCTACGACTCCTCTCCTATTCCTCCCATTCATGCTAGCATCATGTTTGAATATTCCTTCACTGAGGGTAGATATCTTGAACAGAATCTCTGTTTCCTCCTCTTCTTCTACGACTCCTCTCCTATTCCTCCCATTCATGCTAGCATCATGTTTGAATATTATTTCACTGAGTGTAGATATCTTGCACAGAATCTGTTTCCTCCTCTTCTTCTACTCCTCTCCTATTCCTCCCATTCATGCTAGCATCATGTTTGAAGATTCCCTTCACTGAGTGTAGATGTCTTGCATGGGATCTATGTTTCCTCTTCTTCCATCTTCCCTTTAGCAGGTGCTGGGGTACAAGTGTCGTTCTACACCTTAAGACCAACTGTGAATCCTTGGGGCTCTAGAGCAGATACGGTAAAGTGAAAACACTCCTTGCTGCCACCCAGTGAGCGCTAGGACCATAAGACCTCAGCACCTTAGGAGTTACTGTACCTCTCGTGGCACCCGTGCATGCCTCTGACATTAACTCCACGCAGTAGTAAACCTAATCTTGCGACTTGTCCAGTGACTGGTGGGTGTAATCTATAGTTATTGAGTATGAATATAGATCAGTTGTGCTTCCTACTGTTTCAAAAATGTCGTGCTTTATTCAGATAGGAATGAAAGTGATCATGTAAGCACAGATGCAAATTTTCTTATTGGGTAGATGATGAATATAGTTTAATTCTCGAAATGTCATCTGATCCTGGAAATTCTTCATCAGATACAGACACAAGGCCGCATCCCCCAGAAAGGGGGGTGGCCGATGGCAAGGCGCAACTCACACCCTCATACGCTCACACTCACACAATTTAGCCCTTCATGAATTGTCTAAATTATTTTTCACCATAACTAAATATTGTTTTCCTTGATGCCTACTAAATATGGTGTAATCTATTGCTTCAGGGAGTGTGTGACCTTCACTAAAAGCCTAGGCCTCCCGGTGCTGGTGCTTGGAGGTGGAGGCTATACTCCTCGCAACGTGGCCCGCTGCTGGGCCTACGAAACAGGTCTCCTCGTAGACACGGATATGCCTACAGAGATTCCTTACAGCACAGGTGAGACCTGCTGGCTCCTACTAAATTCTGAACCAAAGCTCGGCAGTACAAGAGCATTGTCAATGATGACGAACTCTAGGAAGTCTGGCCTTATTGTTCTTTCTATGTACTTATTCATGTAAAAAACTCTATGGAATAGCTCAATGATTTAAAAAAAATGCTCACCCTGTAGCAACTTCAGACTAAAGAAATTGTGTATTTTGCCACTTTGTTACAGATTGTACGTTTTTGAAAACTAAAAAATGCAATGAAAGTGACAATGAGAAATCCGGCCAGGATTGGCAGAATGTGCTATTTTGAAGTGCCAGAACGGACGGGCGGTGTAAAAATGCAAACCATAGCATTTAACAGTTTTACATGCCAATCACCTTGGCTATTCAATCAAATGCCACTGGAAATACGTGAAGTAAAACGTGAGCCGCAATTGTCAGCCACAATTTGTTGGAGTCTGTTTAGAGGAGGTGGTGTGCAGAGGAGGTGGACCAGGTAAATTGATGGGCTGGGTGGAGTGTCCAAGTAAGTAAGTATATACATATGACTTTCCTTTGGACCTGTAGAAATCAGCCATGTGTATACCGATACTGGGCCGAATCCTCCAGGAAGAGGTGTGGCCGACGGCAAAGCGCACCTCATACTCCTCTCATACTCTCACGCACACAAACTTGGTCCTTATGCGCTGCAGAGTCCGACCAACAAACCCAACATGCACTTCGGGTTAGGAGTGGGCTCGAAGAGCAGTGTAAGCAGCTTGGCCCGCCAGTGTGACTTGTTTATCCCTGATGGGTCAAAACTCATCCATTAAAAACCATTCCCTACTCACGCCTATCCATTACACGCTCTCCTACGTTCACATTTGTGGCTTCTTCCTAACGCCAGCTTCACGTCATCCATCCACCCAAACTTAGGTCTACCTCAACATTCTACATCCACTCACGTACGCTTTAATCACTCTTCTCACCAATCACCCGTCATCCATTCTCACCATGTGCTTGAACCATCTCAGAAAACGTTAATCTACTCAGTCCTATAACTTCTTCACCATCCCCGTTCTTATTCGAACAACGTCGTTATTGATCCTGTCTCTCAGCGTCGCTTCAGCCATGCCCCTCAAACATTTCAGCTTGAAAACATTCAACCTCATTATTCTGCTCTCGTCCCCAAGTCTCAGCTTAGTAGAGCACAGTTAGAACAACTACACCCCCCCAAGTGCACACAACAGTTCACACCCTTCCTTCATCTCGACTTCAGCTCAGGTTCCACTTGTCAAGTTTTCTCCACACGAGAGCCCAGGTACTTAAATCACTGAACTTCCTTCCAACAACTCTCAATTTACAGGTACAGATACAGACACTAGGTCGAAATCTCCCGGCGAGGCGCACCTCACACTCTCATACACTCACGCACCTTAACCCTTTTGCGCAAAAGGGTGCAGCCGGGAACCCCGCAACACACCCTCCGGGTCATGAGTGCGGTTCGAGGTCAGTGTGCGCAGCAGGGCCCGACAGTGTGACTGTTTTACCCCTGTCGCGTCATGATGACCGGGTACCCCCCGCCCACGACCATCCCGTCTCTCAACGATGGGCCTAAGGCGGAAACGCACATCAGGGCAGCGTCAAAACTCATCCGTTCACAATCATTCTCCACTCACGCCTATCCAATGCTCGCTTTCTCACTACCTCCACACTCGGGTCTCTTCTTCCTAACGCCTGCTTCACACCATCCATCCACCCAAACTTCGGTCTCCCTCTAGGCCTACGTTCACTCGCCTCTGCCTTCCACACCCTTTTCAACTATCTCCCCTCATCCATCCTCACCACGTGTCCGAACGATCTCAGAACACGCGAATCAACTCTGTCCTCTTAACTTCTTCACCATCCCTGGTCTGATTTGAACTACGTCGTTTGTGAACCTGTCTCTCAGCGACACTCCAGGTATACCCCTCAAACATTTAATCTCGAAAACATTCAACCTTCTTCTCACCTCTGCTCTCACCCCCAAGTCTCAGCTCCATACAGCACAGTTGGGACAACGACACCCTCATACAGCCCTCTCTTTGCTTCCATCCTCAACGTCCTGCAGCTCATTTCGCTTTTCAGTGCACCCAACACTTTACACCCATCCTTCACTCGCGACTTCACTTCAGTTTCCACTAATTCAGTCTTCTCCGCATGGGAGCCCAGATACTTGAAACACTTAGCTTCTTCCATCAACTCTCCATTTAGGAGGACTCGAATACTACTCGCATTGGCAGTCCTCGAGCATCTCATTACTTTCCTTTTACCCCCGTTCACTCGAAGCATCCTCCTCTCACACATTCTACCAAACTCAGACACCAGCCCACATGGCTTCTCCTCTGAATCTGCCACCAGCGCCGTATCATCCGCAAGCAGCAACTGGCTCAACTGCCAACTCCGCCTATTCGCTTCCAACAGCTCCAAGCTACGACCCAGCACACTCGCGATCCAACAGCTCCAAGCCACGACCCATCCATGTAGATATTGATCAGCCAGGGAGACATCAGGCAGCCTCGTCTCAGACCCACTTTCACTGTGAACCAATCACTCACCTCGCTTCCCACTCTGACACATGCTCGGCTGCCAGCATAGAAACTCTGCACCTCCAGTTTCTATGCTGGCAGTCACTCCATACAAACGCAACACCCTCCACAGCGCTTCCCTGTCAATCCTGTCATATGCCTTCTCCAGATCCATGAATGCCCAGAAAACGTCCTTCCCTTTGCAAGGTACTTCTCACAGACCTGTCCCACTGCAAAAATCTGATCGGCACACCCTCTACCACTCCTAAAGCCACATTGTTCCTCTCCAATTGCGCACTCCGTACATTCTCTAATCCTTTTGATTAGCACTCTGCCATTCGGCTTTCTCAGTTTAGGAGAACACGTTCGGTGCCAGAAGGACTTTGACTCCAGTGCACTAGAAAGCCTTGACACTCTAATCTAATCTCAGGAGAACACAAATTCTGCTCACATCAACATTCCTTCAACATCTCAATATTTTAATCCACGTTGACACGCAGCTTCTTCCTTTGTATACTTGGAAACAAACAATCATGCAGGAATATTGTCAACAAAACTCGAAGAGACCCAATTTAGGGCGTCTATATTTTCATATTAGCTAGTAATAATATATGTAGAACACGAAGCTATTTACTTGTAAAGTACATACATCATGATTTGATTGTACAACAAAAAATATTCTGCTACGGCTTCAGTACGTATCAACAAAATTGTTGTGCCAAACGAGCTAAATAAACTGAAGGAAGAGGACTTCCATGCTATTTACAAAAGATTGTGATTTATAATGCTTATATTACTGTTGTTGGCCCGAAAGTCCTCTCCTTGGCATCTGTTAGGTTCACGGGCGGCATGGAGTGACCGCCCAAATGGAATGAGTGAACTCCCTTATTTTCTTTCAGACTCCTCTTCTTTACCCTTCTATCCTTTTCTCTCTATTAACTTGATCAAAAGGACTTGTACAATTTAATATAGCTATCCTCTACCAGCAATGACTAAATCGTTCGTCAGGAAGATCCTAAACTGCAAATACGCTCTGGTCTTCAATGCAGAAAGTTTGGCCTTATTTACGTGGAAAACAGGGTAAATTAGGTGAAATTTTATGAGTTGAATCAGTAGACCTCCTGTTGTACATCAACATTCGACTTTCATTCCTATTGAACGTTTCATCGTTGCTAAATGACCTCCCAAACTTTGTCATCTACATATCTAAAGTGCTCTAGTCATGTAATTTACATTTTCGGTATTATATTGCTTTATTTAGTTACTTTCTCCAGCATACTTTCAATAGCTAGTCTCCAGTTCATGTAAGACTCTAACCCGTTAGAGATCTTGTCACTCTTATCTAATCAGCGCATCTAAACGATCATCAATCCTTCATTTAAATACTTCTAGACGCCACTTCTCACTTGACTCAAATTACTGGTCTTCCTTTGTAGAATACTTCCAGTACTTTTCACCCGACTTCTCGCTGCACCCTGATGTGGTCACCAGACAAGAGAACGGAAACAGTCGCCAATACCTGGAGGCCATCGTGGCGCACACTAAAGAGAACCTCCGCATGCTGCAGCACGCGCCCAGGTATGGTAACTGGGCCTCGGAATAAGTGCTTGGGCAGAGAATCGGGGTTCAAATTTACTGGCACAAGTAAGAAACCTTGGCTCCAATCCACACGTATAGATAGTGAAACTGGGCCCTAATTTTGGCGTTCAGATGAGAAAACTTAAGACCCTAAATCAAACGGTTTCGATAGAAAAACGGGACCCTAAATTACGCGTTCAGATAAGGGAACTGGACCCTAAAATTTGCTTATAGGTAAGAAAGGTGGACCATAAGTTAGGCGGTTAGATAGGTGAACTGGACTGTAATATAAATCGTGTGTGGGGAAACAGGACCCCAAATTAAACGTTTGGATCAGAAATTTCTCTGAATTAGCTGTGGCGATTGAGAGACCGTGCTTGATATTAGTAGTTCAGATTGAGAGATTGCACCGGGCCCGAAATCAGGGGTTCAGATAGAGAGACCGGACCCAAAATCAGGCGTTCAGATTGGGGGACCGGGCCCAAAATCAGGCGTTCAGATTCGGGAACCAGACCCGTAATCAGGCGTTCAGACAGAGAAACCGGGCCCGAAATCAGGCTATCAGACTGAGGGACGGGTCACAACTGATAAATAAATGTAAGGCAATAATTGCTACCTCCCGTTTTTGTGCGGGCTACTCTCCTGCTTATCCGCTTCTGAACTAAAGATTGTCAATAAATGATTGCACAGGAAGTGTAACATGGAAAGTGGGGAAAAATCAGGTTAATGGTTCTGCACTGCTATTATTACAAACTCGTTAATGGCCTTGCGCAACTTCTAACAAACTCAGATGCATGATTTTGCACAACTATGAAGACACTCGCATGAATGGTTTGCACAGCTACTAAGACAAACTCAGATGGATGCACTTGGACAGCTATTAAAACATGTTGAAACAGGAAAAAGTTATTGCCGATTCAAATTACTGAAGGCTTTCATTGCCTGTGCTATTTTACTGTCCGTACCTTATAACATTGACGATACCTCGATCCTCCTTCCTCCTACAGCGTTCAGATGCAGCAGGTGCCCCCCGATGGGTTGCGTCTTGGGGAGTGGGAGGATGAGAAAGACCCCAATGAACGGCTACACCTTAAAGACGAGGATAGCAGGTGAGGACGGTTACTGTGCTATAGAGACGACGACAGCAGGTGAGAACGGTGACTGTGCTATAGACACGAGGGCAGCAGGTGAGGACGGTTACTGTGCTATAGACTCAAGGGCAGCAGGTGAGGACGGTTACTGTACTGTTGAGACGAGGATAGTTGGGCCATCCTCGACTCTATGGTAGAGTAACCGAAGGATAAATGTTTGCAACTATAATTTCTTCGTGAACACGCTTGCCTGTATACGTTTACTAGTAATAACTTCATTATTATGTTTCATGCAGAATTGAACCTGACAATGAGTACTTCGATGGAGAAAAAGACAACGATCAAAACGACACCGGAGATGCCAAGAACTAACCACGTATGTATTCCAATGTTCGGACAGCAACCGGTGTCTGAGGAGCAACCGGCTGTCTACGGCATGAAGCAGTTTGTTTGATGGAAGACGGTCATCACCAGTTATGAATTGCAACCAACCCGGACTCTCCGCGGCTCTGAAATGACAGTTGGTATTATTTGCTTCCCATCGGCGTCAATAAGTGGATGAACAATCTAGCGACGACTGACGTCCGGTTCCAGAGGGACATTAACTCCAACTCACTAGAAAACCTTGCCACTCTTGTTTAATCAAGCGACGACATGCATCACGCTGTCATTGAAGAGCCTAGACTAACTCATCAAGATAATTCGAAGCACAGTAGACTCAGTGTTGCGGCGACAATATTTTCAAGCAGAAACTTCTGCCTAAGAAACTATGGCCTGGTCTTGTCGTCCCAGCCCGGCACCTTAAAGACTACTGCGAATCCTTGGGGCTCTGAAGCAGGGTAGATAGTATGTTAATCCTCCCTACTGACACCCGGGGAGTGCTGGAATCAAATGGCCTCAGCACCTTAGGAGTTCCTGTACCTCCTGTGGAACCCATACATGCCATAGACGTTCGCCGCGTAGAGGACTTTGACCATGCGCAGTAGTGAACCTAACTCAAACATTAAAAGAAGAAGACGAACAAAGACTAACTTGATGCAGCACTGTTTGCTGGTTTGGCATACTTGCCAGATGGACGATGGCTCCAGCGCGCTAAAAAGCCTTGTCACTCTAAACTAAACTTGTCATGCCATTCTCAAGACTGCTCGATAGACTGTTTATCCCTCTGCCCTCATATAAATCATCATTATCATCCCTCATCCCTCAGCCTCTTCACTAAGCAATCGTTCCCTCTGCCTCATCTGAATCAACATTATCATAGTGTACCTCATCTCTCAGCCTCTCCACTAAGCAATCGTTCCCTCTGCCCTCATCTGAATCATTATCATAGTGTACCTCATCACTCAGCTTCTCCACTAAGCAATCGTTCCCTCTGCCCTCATCTGAATCATCATTATCATAGTGTGTGGGCACATCCTTCAGCCTCTCAACTAAGCAATCGTTCCCTCTGCCTCATTTGAATCATCATTTTCATAGTGTACCACATACCACATGGAAGCAAAGAGTGGGCTGTATGAGGGTGTTGTTGTCCCAACTGTGCTCTACGGAGCTGAGGCGTGGGGGGTGAGAGCAGAGGAGAGAAGAAGGTAGAATGTTTTCGAACTGAAATGTTTGAGGAGCATGGCTGGAGTAACGCTGAGAGACCGGATCACCAACGACGTGGTTCGAAACAGAACAGGGATGGTGAAGAAGTTCGAGGACAGAGTGGATTCTCGTGTTCTGAGATGGTTCGGGCACATGGAGAAGATGGATGAAGGGAGATTGGTGAAAAGAGTGATGAATGCTGAGGCGAGTGGTCGCAGACCTAGAGGTAGACCGGAGTTTGGGTGGATGGATGGTGTAAAGCAGGCGTTGGGAAGGAGAGACATGAATGTGGAGGTGACGAGAGAGCGTGCAATGAACAGGCGTGAGTGAAGAATGGTTGATTTTGACGCTGCTCTGATGTGCTTTCCCGCCCTTGGCACCCCGCTGTCGGGATGGTCGTGGGTAGGGGGGCCGGATATTATGACGTGGCGGGTGTAAACCAGTGAAAACTGTCGGGCCCTGCTGCTGACGACAGATCCTCTGACTGCACTCGTGACCCAGAGTTTATGTTGAGGGGGTACCGGTCGGACCCTTTAGCACAAAGAGGCTAAGTTGTGTGAGTGTGAGCGTATGAGGGTGTGAGGTGCGCCTTGCCGTCGGCCACCCCCCTTTCTGGGGGATGCGGCCTAGTGTCTGTACCTGTGTCTGACCGCATCCCTTGGCCTCTCCACTAAGCAATCGTCCCCTCTGCCCTAATCTGAATCATCATTATCATAGTGTACCTCATCCCTCAGCCACTTCACTAAGCAATCATTCTTTCTGCCCTCATCTGAATCATCATTATCATAGTGTACCTCATCCCTCAGCCTCTTCACTAAGCAATCATTCTTTCTGCCCTCATCTGAATCATCGTTATCATAGTATTCCTCATCCCTCAGCCTCTCCACTAAGCAATCGTTTCCTTTTTCTTATGCAATTGGTCATTGACTGCTTGTATGCTTGTTTCTGCTCGAAGCTGTATTTGATCCATCCCTTACACAGTGCTGTGCTTCTATTATCTTGTGACATTACCCGCGGTACTGTTTTTTTTCGAAGCAGTGGCTGCTTGATGTTTCTTGAGCCGTGCATTAACGATTCGGCACTGTGAGAGTGTAACTCTTCTTGGCTGAAATTATCCCGATTAGAGGTTATGATAACGTTTAGCATCAACATAACTGGTGCAAATACAAAACAAGACGTTCCATAACTTTCTAGCGCAACGTTGCTCTTTCAGGGCATTTGTTGTTGCCCGCGATTTTTAGTGCAATGTTGTCCTCTTTCGAATGTTAAGGCTTCTTCAATAGATAAGACTTTACATTTCATGGATAAAATTATAAAAAAGGTAGGATATACGCTGGGGCGGCGTTTCATTTTTCTACCTGTTTTTGACCTCTTATCTTTGAATTCATGAAGCCTTCACATTTTGAAGTATTGCTCACAAAGATGTGCCGGCGAACTCATAATTATATCAACAAAATGCGTATACATGGCAATTTATCAATGGACGTGTTGTTCGTAAGGTTGTGGCTTCACTTACTATGATGTAAGCTGCAACATGCTCCCATACATGATCTTCATAATTTGATCATTAGCTTCTTAAGTCTGACTTGTGATTGTTCCTGGGCTCACCTTGGGCGGAAGTTCAAGAACCGTCTCAAGCAAAATCGTAACTTTGTTTCTACACAATCATAAAACGGTATTGTTAATTATGATTGTGCTATCATTTTTTAGACTCGCATTTATCGTTGAAATAGATCGATGGCATTGCAATATGCTACTAATCAAGTTGTACTAGAAGTGTTTTCAATGTTTCCTTTCTAATTGGTGGAGACATTTTCAGTCATGTTTCTAGATCCAATGAACGCAATCCGGATCCGGTTGTCTTAGTGTTTTTATTATGCATGTCCAGTTCCCCACTAAATAGATGTTGAAATCTCTATTAGCATGTAAATCCATATTACACCTACTCGGAAGTCCATACACATACCATTAAACATGTACAATAGCTCGCCTTGTAGGGAATTTTTTTATGCGTTGTATGGTGGCCGGTATTTTTTTATATTTTTTCACTTAGATATGATCGTGATCGATTTTAATGACAATTATAAAAAAAACGTGTGTTTTAATGACCGTTTGCCATTTGTTGTTTTCGTTTTTTTTTGGTTAGGAACGCGTTCCGTTTGTGTCTCCAATACAACATCGTTTGGTCAGCTGTCGTGGTTGTGACTGTAAATAATCGTTCCTACCCAAATAATGTTACGTAATTGAGGTTTTTCGCGACCCCAGTAAGTGAGCTATTTTGAAATATTTGATGTAAACTCTTGAAATTCATCCCAGTATTATCCAATATGCATGGAAGTGAGTGAAATGGATGAGTTTTGACACGGCCCTAATAATCTTTCCCGCCCTTAGCGTCACGTTGAGAAGCGGGATGGACGTGGGTGGAGGAGGACCTAGCAACTGTAATGCAGATGGCGTAAACCAGTAAACGCTGACCCAATGTGTATTGCGGGGCCTGGCCGGACCCTTAAGCAGCGAAGAGCTAAGTTTGTCTGCGTGTGAGCACATGAGAGGATTGCGAGGTGCACCTTGCCGTCGTCTACTCCCTTTCTGGGGGATTTGGCCCTGAATTTGTATCTGTATATCAATGTTCATTTTGTACATTCATCAATTTTCCCGTGGTCTTTGTGTGTCACTCATTTATATTTCTAATAAAATTTGTTGTTCACTCCCGTTTCACTCCTGACTTATGAAAACAATTTGACTCTTCATCTGCACTTCTTCATTCATAGGTTTGGTGCAGTTGATCACATTTCAATTCGTGTATCAGGCAATTATTTCGGTTTGCTTTTATCATTAACTTATTGCGGAAGCGCCCAACATATCAAGATATTCGTCAGTAGCAAAAACATTGTCCACATCGCGCATGAAATCCCGGTCACTTGAATCAAATATTGTCCCGAAAAGTTTCGCTGGCTGCTGCCCGAATAAACATTAGTTTCTTTAGGATCTTATTAGCTCACGACCTAACTCGGAATGCTGCATCCATTGATGCTTGGAAATGAGACGCCGCTTTTTCAACGGCCTGTACTTGTATTGGCTGTGCAATATTGCAGGTCACGGCGTAGCAGCTAATACTAGTGTTTGGACACAACATTAATAATTTAAATAATAGTATGTAATCATTTTTCCTGTAAGAGGCCGGCTGAAATGGAGACATCGTTAACCGTCGTTTCGGCGGGCTGATGATCGGGTCACGAATTACCCCCGAGGGAAGCACTGATTTGTTGAGCACTACCAAATTGCTGAACGACTTGCTAGCGTCCGCAGGGGGCAGTGATTAGGCCGAGCCACTGCTAGGGGACTGGATTGACGTTCCCCCGGCAACCCGAGTCACTCGGCTCTACATAGCCCCAACATTCAATGGACGCCCCCCTCCCCCGGTTTCTCGATTCACGGGGCTTTACAAAGCCCCACAATCCGATGGACGCTTCCCAGGTTTCCCGATTTACGGGGCCCTACAGTGCCTCTCAATTCGAAGGCCGCTCCCTAGTTACTCGAGTCACGCCGCTCTATAAAACCCCTCAATCCTATGGACGCTCCCGGTTAGCCAAGCCGCGTGACCCTACTGAGCCCCTCTATACTATGGACGCTCCCCGGTTACCCTTGTCACGCGGCCCAAGAATCTGAATTACTTTCTCAAATGAGATGCCTCCACAAGTTGAGGCACCTCTAACCGCCGCCCACGAGAGAGCGTACACGAGTCAGACGTGCCAACTCTATCAAGATGCCTTGCCTGCTGTTTTGGCGTCATGGGCCTGGCCCCAGCGAAAGTCCCTCAACCCACCCTATTCCATATCCTCGCCGGTGGGGATGGTGCCGTATCGGCGGTGTTAACGTGGACGCAGCCTGTGTGCTACCCTGGCCTCCGTCTCACCGACACTTTCAAGACATAGAAAATCGAATTTGTTCCCGTACCGATTACTAACAGGTGTTGCAGAGAACCTCCCAGAATGTACAGGATGGTCCCTAGTTTGTGCTGGGACATTAAACCGCACGTTTGCTTGCATCGTTAGAGATATTTGACATTTAACGTAGTTTAAAATCGGTTGAGCTGGTCAAGAGGCCTCCAAAAGTGAGCTCCCTGTCCCCCGGCGTGAACCAGGGGGCCGATGTGGAGTAAAAAGAAACCTCATTTAGGAGGGACCAGCATCCCCTCCAGAGTGAAGAAGACCAAGATTCCAACGGCCAAGAGCGTCAGCCTCTCCAAGATGACAAGCGCCACCTCAGCCGGAGAGACGACCGCATCGACGAGTTGACCAGAAGTTTTCGCCGCTCAACCTAGCACAATTGACGACCGTCGAACGATGTTTGAGGGTTATGTAAGGCAATTTTTCTCCATGTCCACAAACTCGTAAAGAACCAACAAACTAAAGAACCTGCAACTTACGCAAGTACCTCTCTACGTCCGACGACAACTTCGACGACTCTACACCCCACAAATTACCCAACCGAGCCCCGAGGGCTGCATGGAAGAAGCAATACACGCCATTACACATCAGAGTAGATACGAAACAAAGTGACACAATTCTCTTCAAGACCAGGCTGTGCGAAAAGGCATGCACAATCGTACCACACCCGACTTTCTCTACAAGTTCAGGCTTAATTCACGTTGAAGATATCCCGAAAGATGAAATCGATGAGTATATTATTGGACTCGTTCAATACGAGGACTGCGTGGTCGAAGCAAAAATTGCACCAATAATCACCTTAAGAAGAAACACCACCACAACCCTAATACTGAAATTTTACTGCCCCACCCCACCCAAATACCTAGGCATCCCTTCTGCGTCACCAAAACTAAGATCACACCATTCGAGAGACGTCCGATGCGATGTTACAAATGCCAGAAATACGGACACACGAGCAGAAACTGTAACGGTACGCAAAGATGTTCGTACTGCTCCCAAGTCGTGCCAGTCGTGCCTGCAAGGTGAATGGTCACCCTACCGGACACGGAAATTGCCCCCAGGATAAGACGGAGAGAGGGATCCTCCAATTCCAGGTGGTCCACGGTGTAGCCTCGATACATTCCACCACGGATGACCCTCCTACCCTAGTTTTGGGGTGGATGGATGCTTATTCATTTTATAGATCATTAACACTTTATTTTAGTATTTTATTATTTCTTCTTGCTTGGGCTCTATTATTTTTCTCTGCCCTTTTTTCATGGTGATAAATTTTGAATTTGTTATCATTATTATTATATGTAACGAGGTTGGTTGAGAGAAGGTGACCCAGGGAGAGGAGGTACTCGTGGGATCCGCGGGACTCGAGTACCCGGGGTTTCGGGAACCCGAGGGACTTGGGAGACCAGGTGGATTTGGGGTGGTCCACTTGGATCTTTCTGGGGCCTTTTGGGACTCCCTTGAGACCCTTTGGGAGCCTTTTGAGAAACTGTGGGACCCTAAAGAGGCTCCTCTGAATCCTGGAACCTCTGCTCCCCCCTCCCAG
>SDVV010001863.1:0-24404 GCA_016164225.1 Gammarus roeselii
ATTTATATATATATATGTATGACATTCTGTTACGATTAAGCCTCGGTTCCTTTAGTTGAAGAAAATTTAATTTGACCTTGTTTTGGACTGAGTTGGAGAATAATTCGATCAGATTTGTATACACTATAGCGTGTTTGTGTAGCAGTACACTACATCATTTACTATACGTTTCATTTATGTAAATCAGTCACATGTCTTGGCAACTTTTTCAAGTTAGTTGTTTGGTTGGTTACATGCTATTTTTTTTCTCGTACATCATGGTTTTTTATGTAGGTTTCGGGTATGGTTGTGCATTGATCGTCTTGCTTTATTATAACTCGAGCTTTTTAGTATATTTCATTCAGTTTTGTATGTTCTCTGTACAGTTTTCATTTTCGATGAAGGTATTGGGTGTTTTACACAATTATAGAAATATTAGGATACATTACGTTTGTATCAGCAATGTAGAACAATATTTCAAACATAATTTAATTGCATGTTTTATATTTTTCGTGTTTTATATATCTTTTTACATCCTGGTACAAGGTTTGACGTGGATATTATAGCTCCAGAAGATTCGATGTGTTACAAACTTTATCTGGTTGTTGGCTTATTGTATGTTTATTGTAGGACCATACTTCAATGTTTAGGATGAGTTAGAGAGTCCCCTAGGCAAAAGCTCGTTGCGTTTACGTTTATTTGTATAGGTAAACCGATTTACTATGGTGGATACCCTAGTGTATCACAATTTGTAATGTTTATTTGAGCAGAAAATAGAATTACGTAGTTATTTTATTATTGTTGTATGATTTTTCCACGATAATCATAGGAATGAATGTTTACGAGGTGTAAATCGTACTGCATCTTTGTGGAATTTCCTCATTGAACCCTAGCAAACGTATAGTTTACCGTTTTAGAAGACAATTTACTGGATTAATGGGTTGAGACGGTTTACACTCATTGGTAGTAATTTGCAGTTCAACCATGTTCAACGTGAATTTGTAAGTTCTTGTGGACGTCGGTCTTAAGTTCCATGGTTTGATGGGTAGTTTATGCGACAAGCTGCTGATCGTTGTAGTGATATACTCAGGTCGTCGGTGAACAGATGCCCGGATTTGTATAGCCACACATTTTGAGACTCTTGTCAGGCCCATTATTGACAACTGTACCTGTGTATGGATTCTTAGATATGTCCAGGATGTTACTTTGCTCGACGTTGTTCAGAGTTGATGGACTGAACAGATGCATGGTATGTGTGAGGTATTGTACCATGGCCATGTGTTACCTCTAAATTTGTTATATATCAATGGAAGATTGCTGAGAAGTGACCTAGTAAAGCATTGTAGAGTTTGTTGTTATGCCACAGTGGGCTTTGATTTTGTCCTACTAGAGGCATAGCGTCAGTTAGGTATAGGAATTTGCTATAGCCTTGAACGGATACCGTAGTATTATCACTTTATTCTGCATGAACTCGGTGTTTGTTTTGAATGTCGGATATTTTCGGAGTGCCTGTTATGTTAGTATACGATCTTATATATGAACCAGATCACGTGGGATATTGGAGTTGTAATTATCATCTGGGTGTGGTAGGATACACCGTATATCATAGAATTTGATTTGATTTGGGCCTCATTTCCACCAGAGCCTCAACGTGAGTCATAATAGGCTCCCCCGTAGGGTGCGACCGTCGTTGATTCAGTTAAGTCCGCACGGCATCGCGTGCGAAAATATTAGTTTTGTCAAGATGAAGTCAGTACATATTTCAATTGTGGCATATTCGCGTACTGGCGCGTACGAGAGAGTATAGAGTTAATGCGTATCTTCGTAAAATGTGTTGTTATTTCTGTGCGTAAAGGGGTGGAGGAACCACCTCATTTGCACAGGTGTTTGAGGTTTAGACAGCTTCGTATAGTCCGGTGTGTTTTCCGAAAGCGATAAGCTTTTTACGGTAGGTTGGGTCCGTGAGTAGGCTTTGTAGGTTGCACGGGGGATTTAGGAACGGTCGTTGGGCTGCCGCGAGTGCGTTGCAATCCATCAGTAAGTGTTTTATCGCTGTTAGCCACGTGGTGGCAACAGGGGCAAGGTGGCACGTTTGGTCCTATGTCGACATCCATCAGGTGGTTGTGAGTTAGCCACGTGTGTCCCGTGCACAAGCGGTTGATGAACACTTGATATATATCTGATCGGACTCTGATATATATCCTACCAATCTGTAACACATCTAAATCATTTACCCCAAGATAGGTTTATGGCATCATTTCACCCCTTGAAACATATTCTTCTACCGATTTCGATCGGTCGATGTGACCTCCGACTGACGCGATGTTTGCAATTCATTGCTTAACCGTTGAGTTTATGTTAATATAAACATTTCATTGAGAATTTACATATTTTCATTAGTATTAGTTAGTATTAATTACAGATCTTGCTGGTTGCATGAATACTTCCTTTCTCGTTATTATGATTTGAAACAGCTTGGTTCGTACATCCAACCATACCCATCATCACTGTTTCAGTTTTCCTCTCAAAATCCTTCATATACTCCATCATATCTTTGAAACAAATACCGAAGGCTCCTCCATAAATGTATTTCTTCTTCTTCGTGATCTTTAGTTATTCGAATCTTCTCCAATTCAAAGTAATACCGATCTTCATCCGGAAGAAATTTTTGCATACAATCCAGATTTTCTTTTGTTCATCTGTAAAATTTATTTTCCACTATTTCAGCTTCATTACACTAGTGAAGGTTTTCTGCTTGGATCATATCAATTTCGAGATTTACCTCCTAATATGCTTTGAACTGTTACATACGAATTAAATGTATCGAAATCAGTCACCCAAATCCTGCTTAATTTATTCGTCATCCATTTATGAATACTTTCCCTACTCTCAAGATTCTTGTTATACGCATTTGTAGAAAAGTGTTATTTTCAACAGTACTAAATATCTGTTCGAACCAAGTCATATCATCTTCAGATTTTTTTCCATCCAACACACTTAAACAAACTTTTCTTTTATTATTAGACGACACGTTCGTCTCCACTTGATCTCAACGTAAAACTGACTCCAATTTAGGTTTAGAGCTAGCTACTATAATGTGATTTCATACTTTTTTGGCAAAACATTTGGCTTAATGCTGCTCACCTAGGTCATCATCTGTGTATGTATATGCTGTGTATGTATATGCATGTGTATAATCAAAAATATCAATAGTATTTAATTTTTTTGATGGATAACAGAGCCAAGATATCACTTCAATAGAACGACTGGCAATAATTTCAATAGATTTATGAGATGACTATTCAAATTTCCAAAAAACAATACAAATTCAACATATATCAACCGATTATTACTAGGTATACATAACACAATACAATATCTTACAATAAATCCATATCGTTCAGCTACTCTCGCTATAGGGCATCCAACCGATACTCGCTATACCCGAACAGTCTACTTACGCTTGATAACGATTCATTTGGAACTGGCGGATACGTGGTAACACAGATATATCTTTTTCAAATCTGGATAATGCGTTATGGAGAAGAAAGATTCTCGTAACGAAGCTACTGCATCCTAAGAAATATATTCGTCAACCCACCAGCTATCAATCTATCATACCATACTATTTCTATAGATAATATATACATATGAAATAAATAGATGGAAAACACATAACGATTTCTCAAATCCAACCAACAGGCTTTAAGCAAACATCGCATCGCTAAGAACCCACCAAACAAAACCCGAATGAGTCATTTATACCCTAACTAGATATGAATACAAACATATGTACAGGAAAAATATATAGAATCATCAAACCAAACATACATATATAATGATATAAACACTCAAACATAGCAATCATGCCACAGAAATGATAGAAGCAATTCAAATAACAGGTTAGAGCAATCTCACCTAATTTCCAGAGCGCATCCAACTTTTTGCCTAGGGGGTCCGTTACCACACCCCACCCCTCCAGAATGTGTTATAGCACTATTCCTACCAGCAACGAATAAATAAATATAATGAGCAACAGTTAGTGACCAAGTGTACCCCAATACAGCTATCTAAGGAATAAAAAACGTACATACATACAATAAATATCACAATACAATATAATATAAATGTGTATAAACATAAAACCATAAGCCTCTTTGGCCTGATATCTGACTCACGATAAGGTAGGGTCCCCAAAAGTCATCAACTTGGACCAAAAGTAATTAACTTGACCCAAAAGTAATTAATAATTACAATTTCCGGAAAACATAGGTGCTAAGTCAAACAACCAAAGTAATGAGATACATCCTAACAATTCCATTGTCCGAATCGACCAAGGCACGTTGGATTCAATTATAAATACTTATAACCCACAAAGACATGCCATTTCCATAACCCCAATCAATCTCTTAACACTCTCTAAGTCATCTCATTTCCATAGCCCAATCTCTTATAACATTCAAAGGCATGCCATTCCCATTGGTCTGTTATAACTCTCAACGGACATGGCTGAAAGAGATTTAACCTCAACTTTTATCCCATCTCAATCAACTATAGTAAAATATGTTGATTATATGCGGGAAAAGAGACTACGAACAACACTGACTCCTGATATCGCCTAATATTGCCAGCTAATTGAGGAGAAGAGCAGTACTGCCTCCTAACGTAAAAGTTAAGAAATTCATTTCCAGAGTGAAATCTTTATTAATTTACAGAACATAACAAGTGTTACTCTGAACGCAAAGTTGAAAGTGCAAGGGCAAAGCCATTAGAAGCACAACATCTAATTCTGACACGGAAAACATATATGATTACATGTTACCTTTTCAAATATTGTTCCAGGAGGCTCTGCTTTGATCTCTGCCTGTTAAGGCTGTTTGTGTATCTCGTTCATAACTGCCCACTGTACCTTCACAAGGTCAACAACAACTCTCGAGCAAGTGAGGCAGGATTGACGGTTTTGTTTTTCCTCATGTACGATTACAATAGTGGTATAATCATTATGCGCGGACTGCTGTCACTTTGCGACCTAGGTAAACTATGTATGCAGTTAATGAGCCTAGGCTGCCCCGCGGAAATGGCGCGGACTACCAACAAAATAACAAATTTGTGTAGGTTATTCGAAAATTTATTTGCTGAACGCTCATGAACATTACATCACATTTTGTTGATTACATTTTAGAATTAAGGTACTCAATGAAATATATATCGTTTAACGTGCGAGGGTTGAAGAATCGCATAAATCTAAATACATACCGTTTCACTATATATCAAAATGTGAGGGAAATACTATTTGCTGAATTCCTGTCATAGAAGTTAAAGGAGGAAGTTCAGTGGTGAAAGTACCTGGGCTTCCGTGTAGAGAAGACTGAACTAGTGGACACAGAGGGTAAATTGCGTGTGAAGGAAGGGTGTAAATTGTTGGCTGCACTGAAGAGTGTAATAAGCTGTAGGACTTTGGGGTCGCAAGCAAAGTGAGGGTCATATGAGGGGGTATTCGTCCCAACTGTGCTCTATAGACTAAGACTTGGGGGTGAGAGCAGAAGAGAGAAGAAGGTTGAATGTTTTCGAAATGAAATGCTTGACGAGCATAGTTGGAGTAACGCGACGAGGGAGGAACAATAACGACGTTGTTCGATTTAGAACGGGGCTGGTGAAGAAGTTAGAGGACAGAGTAGATTCGCGTATTCAGAGATGGTTAGGGCACATGGTTAGGATGGACGATGGGAGATTGGTAAACAGGGTGATGAAGGCAAAGAAGCGTGAACGTAGGCCTATAGGTAAACCGATGTTTGGATGGATGGATGTCGTGAAGTTGGCGTTAGAAAGAAGATATGTGAGTGTTGAGGCAGCGAGAGAACGCGCAATAGATAGGCGCGAGTGGAGAATGGTTTGACGCTCTCCTGATATGTTTTCCAACCCTTGTATCTTGTTGAGTAACGGGTTGGTCGTGGATGGAGGGGGCGCCTAGTCACTATGACGCAGCAGGGGTAAACCAGTCACACTGTTGGGCCCTGCTGTTGACACTGACCTCGGACCGCACCCATGACAAGAAGTGAGTGTTGCGGGGTCTCCCGACCAGACCCTTTAAGCGCAATAGAGCTAATTTGTTTGAGGACAAGAGTATGAAAGGAGTGTGAGATGCGACTTGCCGTCGGCCACCCCAGCCACATTTCGGGGAATTTGCCCTAGAGAATGTATCCGATTTCCTTTTGTTTCCAACAGGATCGATAAATTTTCTATGCAAACACTAAGAGAAGGCAACCCTTTTCTACCAGCTTTTTCTCCGAGACTCACGTGTTGTCTCCCTTGGGTGGCTGGACTATTTTCCTCAGAATGTTAGCTGGCACATGTCCTTCCCTCTCTCCGTTGTTCCGGCACCAAATCCAGTAACCTGAGCCGTCCACAGACACCACAGACAACACGTCGCCCTCATTCACAGTCAGGTGGGTGGGGATGACGCTGCTGTAGTCGTTCAGGGCCATCACCAGGTCGCCGCTGTCCAAACTTGTCTTGGCAGTACCTTCCGTCATCTTAAGGCTGTTCACGTTATTCATTTGGACATATTCAAATTACAACGATTAAAAGTTGTGCCGCTTTATTTTATTGAAAGCTCAAATAAACTACAAATAGTTCCAAAATAAAATTCTGTTAATTTGAAACGACTCAGAAAATGTAGAAATTACAGACTATCGATCGAACACTTAATTGTTTCAAACAAAATATTATGAAACAGGTGATTGAGGACTGACTGTTTAATAGTGAGAAATTCATATTGCATCTGAAAACTATTCGAATCTGTATCCAAATTGATTGCTCCTAGTATAAATTCCCTTTCATCACGGGTGACAAGCACCCCAGGACAGTTCATTTTGCTCTGAAACCAACCATAGCCTGTAATTGATGACATCACAATGGGTTAATAATTTCGACTGGGTGCTCAAGAAGACGGGATATATCAGAACAATTTTGGTTAGGAATAAAGCAAAGGGAAATAAGAGATGGGAAAATAGAAAAGAGGAGAAGTGGAAAACGAGAAAAGCGAAAATAAATAAAAGTGTGAAGGACGTGAGGGAAAAGACAAATAGAGGGAAAAGACAAATGGAGGGAACGACAAATGAGTAAAACAAAAGAAGATGAAGCGTACGACAAGAAAATAGATTCAGAATGGGGAAGAAGGCGAGATGGTAAAAGCGAGAGAGGAGATTATATTAATAAGGGAAACAACACAGGGGAAGGCAATATAAAAGAACGACAACATAGGTGGAAGACAACAAGGAGGAAGAAATCGAGAGAAAAACAGGAAGAAAATTCAACAAAGGGAAACAAAGACATGGGAGAAAGACAACAGGGAAAGTCAACAAGGGGAGAGACAACAAGAAAACTAGGCAAGACAACTGGAGGAAATAGAGAACAGGCTAATCTAAATTGGTCTCTAAAGGAGTCTATTTGAGACGGATTTTTATTGATCAATAAATGTCCGCTTATAATCAACTTTACATGCTGTCGCATCCATGATACCATACATTTTGATATTATCCACAATTTTTGATTGGATATAGAATGTTGTGGGATACTTGATGCATGCAAAAATATCAAACAATCGGGTCTCTCAGTAATGTGCAAGAATAAACAAAAGACCTGGACCATTCTCGAATAAGGAGAAGCTTCCTCTTCTACAGCGTGGAACCGAAAATTCGTACAGACATTTAATATCAGAGGGGGAGAAGGGCACATACCAGCCTAATCTTTCCGATCGCGTGGTCGAAAACTGAGAGTAAATTAATTATCGAAGGTGCAGCCCCAATGAAGTAGGACTTCCAAAAACAATGACAGAGGCAAATTAACTTTGTAAAGAAGGTCAGGAAGATTAAAACATTTCCATTCGACAAGTCGCCAGACAACATGACTTCCGGTAATGTGCTCCTCATAGAAGAATTGGACAGTTGCAAATGAGACCGTACACGTTCTACAAGTACACAGAGCTTACTGAACTTGTATTTTTTTTTTTCCTCTAGAAACTGAAGAGGGCGGAGTTATAGGGCAGCGGAGATTTTCATAATGAAACTGTAATGTCCATCATCTGTTTGTATTTATTTACCAGGCAGGAGAGGTGATGACTACATTTTCTGTGGTTTTGACTTATGCCTAAAAATATACACATTGTAATAGGGAAAAAAGAGCGGACTGTGGTGGAAAAAGATGAAGTGGGAAGGAAGAGAGTGAGAGATGCGTGTATAAGAGGGGGATAGAGAGGGGAGGGGGCAGGTAAGAAGAGGGACGAGAGGTTGGAGAATGATCAATATCCTAGGAATTGCCAGGCAACAAGAGTCGTCAAAAATAAATCCAGGAATTGCTTTGGGAGTTAATCCTAATTAGGTAGAACCCCTTCCATTCCCTGCAGGTCCTCCGCTCACACCCCTCCGCACCCATACTGCATAGGCTGTTTAGGAAATGAAATTTTTTTTGGTCTAGTGAAGATATGTGTATTGCGTATCTTGATAAGGAATAGATAACGAGGTTATATCTGCAATAACGTCACGAGTTGGCATGCATGGCCAGATTAATGATCACACTTGGGGTGGACGAATGATTATCCATTTTATAGATCATTATTTATTTTGGTATTCTATTATTTCCTCCTCTATGCGCTCCAATATTCAATTGTGCCCTGTTTCCATGGTGATCAAATTTGCATTGATTATATAATTATAGATCGTTAGACGCCCGCAGAGGCTCTGGGTGGATTCGTGCGACGACTTCGCGTTAAGGGCCCCGGCGGAGCTCGTAAGAAACTACTACTACTCTACGTTGAACCTACTCGGTATCTATGTTAACCCTACTCGGTATCTACATATAACCTACTCAGTATCTACGTTAAACCTACTCGACAACCACGTTAACCTACTCGGAATCTACGTTGAACCTACTCTGAATCTACGTTGAACCTACTCTGAATCTACGTTGAACCTACTCTGAATCAAAGTTGAACCTACTCTGAATCTACGTTGAACCTACCCTGAATCTACGTTGAACCTACCCTGAATCTACGTTGAACCTACTCTGAATCTACGTAGAACCTACTCTGAATCTACGTTGAACTTACTCTGAATCTACTTTGAACCTACTGAAATCTGCGTTGAACCTACTCGTAATTTACGCTGCACCTACTCGGCCACTCTTCTATTGCCTACGGGGGAGTCTGCATTAACTTCGCGTTGGGACTCCGGTGGAAAACAGAAACAACTCCTACTACTACTACTATTGATCAGACATTGAAAGTTTTGGGCCCTCAACGTCATGACTCATTGACACCTGTGATCAATTATTGTTCAACTAATCTAACTCGCTTGTAATATTTGACTTATGTGGGCTCGTAAGTAATAACGTCGTGAGAGGCCGTGTCGCGACGCACCGAGCCTTTGTCCACCACAATACTGGACAGCGGCAGCCATTTTGCCGTGCCATGGACAGAAAAGTCCTGTTATGCACATTAGGACCTATTCTGCCCTGCCGAGGTCATCCTATTAAAAACCTAATCTAACCATAATACACATTTCTTAATCTGATTAAATCTCAGTGTTCCTAGTCAGACCCACCATTACCTGTTCATGATATTTCCAACTAATGTTTTACCTTCAATGCAGGAATATTATTAAAATTAGATCAATGAACACCGTACAAATAACCTATCATATTTCTCGTATATTTCGAGAAACGAAATATACGAGCATGGTGAAACGAAATATACGAGCATGGTGCCAAACGATAAATAACCATGCTCATGGTTTGAAACAATGAAAGTGCGGATGCAAATTATAAAAATTGTGGTGGGTCATCAAACTGAGCAGCCCCGACGTCAGAGCTGTTAGGACACAGTATCGAATGGAAAAATAACAATAATCATCAGCAACATTTCATGCACAAGCTATCAGGCGAAGTCAACTATTTACGTAGCCAATCCTCAGGCTTCGCTACGACCGCTCAGCTGAGATAATTACTGTTGTGAACTCCAATCAGCTGACTGACTTGCTATGAAGATCCGCGGAACACTATACAAATAGAGTGTGTTTACTTGCTCAGTTAATAGCCGTGGTTACAAATACCCTGAAAAATAATCTCAAACAATCAAAAAATGGTGCTGATGTGGTGGCATCCATAGGCAATAGCTGGTCAGAAGGCTTTTTTTGTATATATTCACGAAAGAAGCATTGTCGGAAAATATTGTATAATCATGTTTCATTTGTGAATGAATAACCGTATTAGAAATTCAGCAATGTAAATAGCACACAAATTCTCTGATAAAATAACAGTTTATCCATTCTGTTTTCTGCTATACCTCAGATATGAAGTATTGCAAGGGAAGTTGAATTGATGATAGCAGCATACCAGCAGGACAGCAGCTTAGCGCTCAACAAGACCGTTAGGGGAGAAGAGGTTATAACAGACCCGATGGCAGCATACCAGCAGGACAACAGCTTAGCGCTCAACAAGACCGTTAGGGGAGAAGAGGTTATAACAGACCCGATGGCAGCATACCAGCAGGACAACAGCTTAGCGCTCAACAAGATCGTTAGGGGAGAAGAGGTTATAACAGACCCTTAAAGCCCTTTTACCGAAAAATTCGAAATGAATATCAATGAAAGGACCAATTGACATGCGCAGGTGAGGTGTTGACTAAGGTCAATTTGCTCCGGGGTCAGTTGAGGGGGAGGAGACAAAAAAGACCTCAAGGTTGATGAAACCGGTGTGTAGAAGTGATATACGCCTCCACAAGCTCAAAGATGAACCAGAGCAGCAGCAGGATCACCAGGCAGGCCACTGAGAAGAGGAAGAGTTGGTAGTAAATACCCCCAGGCAAGCAGGCTGGTTAGGAGACGGCAACGGCAAGCATTGTATTGAGAGCAGACAAAAAATAAATGATGGACAGTTTCACCTGATAGACAATGAGGCAGCATGACGAGTCAATCTGACGGATTCTGTGGAGGGTTTTATGTAAGGGAACAGTACCAAGTCGGAACAGAGCAAAGAGAGTTTTAAAAAAAGCGTGCCTGCCATTCCTGCCAGGCCCAGGGATGCACCAGGGGTTTGAGTGCACCCAGAGAGTGCTGGCCTCGGACGGCAGTCCACCTGAGCTGCCAGTAAGTCCAAATAGCGGGAGAAAATGTCGATTGGAGTTTAGATAGGGAGTGTGGTAGATCATAAATAGGGAGGGAGGAGGTCCCAGCCGTTTTGGCTACCGCATCTGCCGCCTCATTACCAGAGATCGCACAGTGAGCTGGTACCCACTGTAGGTGCACTTCACTGTAGGTGCTACGTAGGTCAGGAAATAACGCTGGGGCACTACCACCAACTGCTTCTATGGTAAGTGCTGGAAAGGATGTGTGCATGATGAGGGAGAAGGGAAACCATCTGTGGAAGTAGAATAGGCGTGAAGCCCTGTAAAGTAGCGGCGACCGGTGGTGGCGACAAACAAACGGGATTGAAGTCAGGAAATGATCACGTCTCAGAAGATCATGGAAAAGATCGTGTGCAGGTTGAAAAGAAGCTAGAGAAGGAGTTGCCTGCAGAGTTGCTCTTCATGCAGATCAGGAGGAAGAAGCCCAGTTTCAAAATAGAGTGAAGCTAAAGGGGTTGAACTCCAGGTGCCAACTAGGAGGCGGCTAGCAGCGGTAGATTGTAACACACGAGGTCTTGAGAGGAGAGAAGGGGATGCAGAGGCGTACAGGGGAAGCCCATAGTTGGTTAGACCACCGATGTGGGCTTGGTAATAGTCACGAAGTCTGCACCGGGAACCACCAAATCGGGAACCAGCTAAGACTTTCATGATGTTGGTGCTATCATGACAGCGGAGGCGTAAGAGGTCAAGATGCGGGCGCCAGGTCAGCCAAGGGGAATCAAATATTATGCCAAGTAATTTTTCCTGATTGGAGTAAGGGATGGGAGTGCCAGAAATATGAAGGGGAGGGCAAGTGGGAATAGAGCGCTTAAGAGAAAAGAAATAGGTGGCTGACTTTAGGGCTTGATGACCAGACCCAACTGTTCAGCCCACACAGCAAACTGATCTATGGCAGCATGGGGAAGAGCCTGGATAGATAGAAAAGTGTCAGCAGTGACATACATTGTAATGTCGTCAGCATAGATAGAGGTTGCGACATCAGTAGTAGTAGTAGGGAGATCAGACAGGAGAACAATAAAGAGAAGAGAAATTATCGAGCTTTGAAGAACACCCGAGATGATAGGATGAGACGCAGAAGAGGCTGACGATACAGAAACAGAGAAGGAGAGATCTCTAAGAAAGCCTGACACCCAACTCAGAAGTCGGCCAGATACTCAGAGAGATGCACCAGAGAGGTAAAAAAACAGCAAGGACTATTTACTGGTTACGCAGAGCAAATTGAATGTTATGTTCAAAGAGAACTAGAGCCTCCATGGTACCACCTTGGGGGCGGAAGCCAAATTGGTGTGGTAGAAAGGAGTTATTCCTCTCAAGAAACCAAGTGAGGCGCACCAAATCAAGCCTCTCCTTGAGTCAACCAACACAGGAGAGGAGAGAGATGGGCATGTAGGCAGACACTGTGGTGGGATCTTCGCCAGGTTATAGAACAGGAACAGCCAATGAAGAGCGCCATGCCAGTGGGACATCCGCAGAGTGAAAGAATAGGTTAAAAATGTTCAAAAGAGCATGATGGCAGGTGAATAAGAATTAGGTTATGTAGTAGATCGGAACCAGGGGAAGAGTGGGACGGGAGTCTAGGTAGAATTGATCGTAGCTAGAATTGATTAAGTGGGTTATCTGCATCAGAGGTAAGTTGGTCATGAAGGAAAGATGAACTGGGTGTTGATAGCAGGTGCAGATTAGTAAAAGAGAGAGTTGAGAAGCCAAGGCATTTGCAGCCTCTGTGGATGAGAGGAGAAGGACCCGAGGAAAGAGGGGAAGCCGAGGGAGGGGGTCTTCCTGACACTGCCCGGAACATCATCCAGATCTGTGCTGAAGGGGTACAATGAGTTATCTTGGATAGAAATGTGGTCCTGGAGGCAGTCTTTTTCGCAGCAAGGGTATGCACAGCAACAGTAGTACATTTATTAACAGCAGGTTGTTTGCAGGGTAGGGTAGCGTTGAAATAGGCGGATGGCTCTTCGTCGATCACCTACAACCCTCTCACTCACCTTACTCCGCCAATGATTATCAGGGCGACGAGGAACAGCAGATGACCTGAGGGGGAAATGCAGCATTGCAGCCTCCAATACCACTGCTTCAAAGGAGTTATAAGCAGCAGTTGCAGTATCTGCTCGTGGAATAGGCAAGGTAGCAAGCTCAGCAGCCCAAGCATCCCATGCAGCAGGGGACACATTTTTAAAATTCCATCTGAGACGAAAGGAGGTTCGAGGATTAGTGCGAGAAACAGAAAAAAGAAGAACTGGGAAGTGATCACTGCCAAGATCTGGCCCCAGAAATGCAAGAAAAGAGTGAAAGTGATGGGTTGTAATAAGAAGGTCAAGGTTTAAAGTAGAGGCAGAAGAAGGGTCCTATCGTGTTGGGAAGTCAGTAGGATTGAACAACAGAAGGTGGGCACTGCTACTGAGGAAATCAAACAGAGCACATACAGTAACTCTACTGTATGTGCTCTGTTTAATTTCCTCAGTAGACGTGCCTACCTACTGTTGTTAAATCCTACTGACTTCCCAACACGATAGGACCCTTCTTCTCAGGAGTTCCCAGGATTGATGGTGAACATTAAAATCACTGCACATAATGCCCTGTGGGCCCAACAGATCAAAACAATATAACTCTGTTTGAGTGACACCTTTACAAGGGTTGTAGACAAGAAGAATTCGTGACCAAAAGGAATTCACCTCAATATCAACTGCCAGAGCCTGAAATACCCCACCAGGAAAAGCAGCAAGTAGAACCAGCCTTTGCTGTGTATTGTTTGGAATGGGGATTGCTAGTCCACCATATCCATCAGGACGGTCTTCACGAAAAGCTCTGTATCCAATTAAGCGGAGAGGAGAGACAGAGAGTGCAGGAGAGTAGAAAAAATAGATGTGGGGGAATTGGTAGGAAGGCTAGAGAGAATCTAGCCCAGAAGTTGCTGGAGAAGAGATTTCAAAAGAGAGAAAACAGGGGATTCAGGTGGATTATGGTTGCCTGTTGGAGCAGGTGAGCAGGAAGGCCCGTCCCGGGTAGAGTCATGGGAGGGCAAGGTTGGAGAGCAAGGACTTTGGGAATTAAACCAGAGGTCACCATTGAATATTAGAGCATATTCTGGTGTCAAATGAGGTGGTGTTTTCCGGATTTTAGTGATTATTTTCGGTGCCATTTGAGCCGGAGTGAGAGGAAATGCAGGAATTGAGGAAGGATGCCGAGAAGGAACCAAGAAATTTGGATACAAGTAAGATGAGGTAACTGATTTTTGAACAAGTTTTGGCCAACATGCACCAGCAGAAGGAGGTCGAGATTGAAAAGAACTGACAGGTGAGAGCACAATAAGAGGTTGAGCTGGAGGAACATTGTCTGGGTCCAAGTAGAGGGATGCATATGACATGGAAGCATCACCTCTTTGGAGGTGACCAGGCTGCACTCTGGCAGCAATGTCTGGTGCTGCTCTGTAATATTTACAGCGGGTTGAGGAACATGCATGAGGGGACTTATATAAGGAACAAAAGAGTTTCTCAGAGTCACAAGCAGTGGTGATATGCAAATGACACGAACACTTAGCACACCAGGCTGTTACGGCAGCAAGAGATAACATCATGTCCATATTGCTGGCAACGGAAACAACGGATAGGAGGCTTGTTATAGGGGAAAACACGCAATGAAACTTGGGGGAAAAAACACTCGATCAGGAATGGCTGAGCTGCACTCAACAGAGACACGCATGGAGGTTGCAGAGGAGTACAGTGAGTCGTCAGCAGTGAGGGCATTGCGAGGGAAAATCTTATGAACAGACAGTATGGAAGTTTGAAGGAGACGATGGCTAAACAGTCAATGATGACCTAATTTGAGACTCTGAATGAGAAGAGATCGATCGATCATCAAGATCTTGCAGATCAAAAATTACCTCTCTCATGCAGGAAGTGAAGGTCTGAGGAACTCTGATATCATAATAAATTTTAATGTGGACAAACGATTTGGGGGCGTCCTGGAAAGTGATAAGTTTATTTTTGTTGAGACGAGCAGAAGGCAGGCTAAGGCTGGCCGTAATGGAAGGCGTCATCAACCCACGACAGCGACCATAACCCAGTAATAATTTCACTCCTCTACAACCAACCAAATAATCCTGCTACACATGAACTTCGATTCAACTCTGGAGAAGCTAGCTGAAGGGAATTCGGGGTACATATTGAATGGCACGATATGGATGGCATTCCCGAAGACATCTCGGAACACTACCTGTCATCAGACTATACGACAAATTTAAAGCTGCAGCTGCAGCATGCATCCCCCAATATTCGCCTTCAACCTTGTTTTTCCGAAACCATGTTGTTGTCAAGAGCTGCATGCAGCAAAAGTCAGGCGGAAAGGCTGTACAGGGCCTACCGTCAGGCACGGTCCCGCAGGAACAGAATAGCGTGGTTCAGAAGCCAAAACCACTCTCGAACCCCTCGCTATCGTCGTAAACAACGCACTGCGCATCACAATCGGAATGTTCCGTTCCACTCCCATCGATTTGCTTGATAACGAGCTTTCTCTTCCGCTCCGGAGAAACAAACTCTCGGTACAACACTATTCAAGACCAGGAGCCTTATCAACAACCCAGCACTCGGATACATCACCACCATTCTCGATTAACTCCTTTTCGCGACTAAGAAGAATAATTGCCCGCCTTTTCCTTACGCGTGGACAACTCACTGACCTCGTAGATCACCAATCGCAAGGCAATCAAGCCATCATTCTCCTACCGAACTAATCATATCAATACACCAACGTGAACGACCAGCGCACCGCTGGTCAACGTAGATTTGCAAGTGCACCCTAAAGCAACAACTCCAGCCAATACGTACCGCCGAGATTTTTCGCAACTAATTTCGGAACAAAACCCTGAGCACCGCCACATATACACTGACTGCTCCAAAACAGCGGACGGAGAGGGAATTGCCGCCGCGTGCGGAGGGACGTCACATTCGGCCACCATGCTCCATGAGGCCTCTGAATTCGCTGCAGCGCTGCACGCACTCGAATTATTCATCTCCATTGCAAAAACTGACCACTTCCCCAGGTATGTTGTATTTTCACACAGTCTTAGCTCTCTCACCTACCTAAAATCTATGCAATTCGAAAACCCTCCTCTTCGAAAAATGCAACACAACCTATTCACAATCTCAGAGACGGTTCAAGCGGTATAATTCTGCTGGATCTATGGACACGTGAAAATAATAGGAAACAAGCTTGCAGATTCCCGTGCTGAACTGGCGTCTACTCATCATGAACAATTTATCGCCATACACTACCGAGACTGGTTCCCAATCATCAACTCTCGTATAACATCTCGATGAAACGACTTGTGGCAACAGAGTGGACATAAGATGTTTGCAGTTTAGGAGAATGGGAAACCAAGTATTCCAATGGAAGATACCAAGTGTTCACGAACTGCTTGTGCACGGGGCAGACGTGGATAACCCACATCAACCTAATGGATGTAGACATGGGACTGGACGCGCAACCATGCCCTTGTTGCCACCTGGCGGCAATCAGTGTGAAACACTTACTTATGGATTGCAATGTACTCGCAGCAGCCCGACGAGCCTCCTTAAGCCCCCCGTGCAACTTACAAGCCTGTGTTATGATCGGCCTCCTCTGGCACAGATTTATAAACTTGGCTAACCGAACATTACCGCGAGAGGTGCGTAGTGTGTGTCCCTAGAAACAGTGTAGCCTTAGGCCTGTTAACCCTTAGCTCAAGTTTTACGTGGAGGTCCCTTGCCTAGCATATATTTAATTCCCCCCCGATGTTTGTTTTAAAAGAAACAGGTGGCTCCTTGGCGGATCGTGTAACGTAGAAGACATTGACGAGTTGAGGGCCATTTGCGCACCGTGAAAATCCCCGTGTCAGCGATAGGGGGAGGGGAGACTAGATCCCATAACACTGTTTAGCTCAGGGGTATCATATATGGTAAACAATAGATGAGGAGCCAACAAAATTCGTTTAAAGACTCAATTGTCGAGTACCAATGAGGTCTGGGTATTAGAAGGCCCGCCTCTTTAGCTGGTCCAAACATGTGAATTATTCTCTGATTGGAGGATACCCTCATACTCATGAAGATGGCCCTCCCACATATTATTCAGGGCAGCCCCGAACGAGAGAGGCTCTTGCCTTCGGGCACAGCGATAACACACACTTGCCTTCGGCGACAGCGATCGGTCAGACTCGCTCGAGCACCTAGGTACCGCCCTCGGGCGTAGCCCCCCTACTCTACTCCACGCTCGTCTTACACCATAATACAATTAATCGACCTGCCGTGCATTTACACGTTTGTACTCTGTGTCCGTTATGACAATCAATTTTATATTCAGTACTCTATTGACAGAGTAACTTTTGTCTTGTTACCTGTTACAAAAAGACAATTATAAAACCAATGTTTGATCATTCCTACCTTGCTTTACCCCGATTATCGCAACCTTGGAACCTCTAACATAACACCTGCTCACCAACCTCACTTTCCGTGAAAAAAAAAATCGTTCTCGGAAAACACACCGGACAATATGAAACTGTTCAAGAACCATCCACGGTTAGTGCGTTCCTGAACGTACACACCTGCTAGTATATTGAAGGTGAAGCTCCTACATGACACCGCGCACGAAGGTGCGCGAACCTACCAGAATCTACGGATCTTCGTGCCCTGCGGGGGAGCGTGCGATGACTCACATTGAGACTCCGGTTGAAATGAGACCCAAATTATATAAAAATTCCAAACACTGTTAAATGTAACTGTTCAACATAACAGTGTTATATGACCGACCATCTCACTATATTGGAAAGAAACAGCGTCGGCCATGTCTGCTCTTGCACGAAGCTGGATAACTTATGATGAAAGAAACAGGAATGTCTCCATACCATGATGGCAAGTCACTTTCAATGTTTACGAACACCGTTGAGAAATCCAGACGTGCTGTGCAGCGTATTCTTGGTCGTACTATGAATGGGGATTACTGGAACTTAAGCTCAAAATCGGTTGACCTCCTAAAACATCAGGGATACGATCGCATCACATCGAGAATGATCCTTTCGGACATACAATTAAGACTGCAACGCCTTGGGAGTTAGTGCCTTTTCTGATGAGAATGTATCCCGGAGTACAATTTCTCGTAGCTATAGTTAAAACGAGAGGGATGGTAAAGACGTGGCCGTGCTTCGAAGCCACTGATCTCCAAGAAAAAACAAAAGGATGGTCATTAGTTTGCTCCAGAGCATGTCGTTTGGACTGAAGAACAACGGTAACAATTCCCTTTATCGTTGAGTCTAGGTTCAGCGTTATTGATATCATGACTTATCACGTTTAACTTCGATTCAATGCTAAAAATGCCTTTAACAACACTTCTCAAGTCCAAACAAACTGAGCTCAGGAGAATATTGTTGCCGCCAAGAATTTGTAAATATTCCTTTATGCCAGCCGTGTAGATCTTGCATTTGAGAATGGATACGTATTGATATCGAGACATTTAAAATTAATTTCGATCGAAGTCAATTTTGAGCTCGGTTTATGTTTAGTTTGCTTCAATTTTAGACATAGAATATCAACAATTATCTTGGCATATTTAAGTATCATCCTCATGAAAGCCCAATAGAAACCAAGGTGAAGAAAACTTCTTGATCAGATTCCGATTGTGGAAAATCTAAAAGGAAATATTTCTAACAGCCGTCGGAGAGCTCTGCATTGAAAGTGGTTATCTAGTTTGAGCCGTGAAGAACCCAATGACATGCCATATTGGAGGATCCTTTGCATTTAGAATTATCGTTCTCCCTTTTGTCCAAGTTGTGAGCTCCGTTTTGGAAATTTGAGAAAGGAATTTTGTGCAACGTATCCCACGGGGACGTTCAGGTGGCACCTTACTCTCACCGTGAGATACATAACCAATTCATGAGTCCATCTAAACATCACCACAGGTCTTAGGCAAAGAGTTCCTGAAATCAATCTAATCAGAGTTTGAGGCAGTAGTCACTGCCCCGCTAGTGCAATCTGTGTGAAAGGAAAAAGATACAGTTCAAGCTCCGATTCAACATCTCAACGTGGAAGCAGTTCAGGTCAAGAAAATAGAAATAATGTGACTACCGGTACCCTCACATGTAACTATGTGTGCTAGAAGTCTCGGAGACAAAATATAAGAATTAGGTTGAAATAATATCAATCACAGAATCGTGGATGAAATAGAGCACCCGACGTTACTTAAGTGAATTTACTCTCCCCGGCTACTCACTATTTCACAGATATAGACAAAGTCAAAAGATCGGAGGAGTGTTGTTCCTCGTAAAACAATGCAGTGCAAATATCAACAGTAATTATTCCAAGCAGCAGACACGACATGGTATCAATACGAGTAGTCGGTATACATACAAATTGACAAATCACCCTCGTCTATCGACCCCCAAAACCCAAGGCTGCAGATGATATCGATCTCCACAACACGCTCATTGATGTAGTCACAACACAACACAGTATTGTGTTGGGAAATTTCAATTTCCCTGACATTGATTAGAAAACAGACGTGTGCACTGCCGCTGGCCAACGTCTGATTAATTTTGCAGACGATAAGTTCATGACATAAATGGTGAAGACACCTACAACAGGTAGCAATATCCTTGATCTCCCGTTTAGTGCAAACAACTCTCGTGTCACGAACGTTCGAGTGGGATATAAACTCGGAAAGTTGAAAACGTCAATAAACTACGATAAGGTCCCGAACCTTAGATTAGTCAACTTTGATGGCTTAGAAGAGTCAATGGCGACAGCGCATATAACTCTCGGACTAGACGTCAACCAAACTGTAAACAGTTTTCTGACTACTTAAAAATATTAAACTTGAGCATATTCCTCGCAAAAACAGTCGACCAGCAGTCAATCAGTCTAAGTACTGGAAAGAACTGCAACAACTTCAGTCGCAAAATATAAAAAAGCACTCGTCAAAACAAAAAAAAATCCACACGATGACGATGCAAAACATGAATTCACAGTCAGCAGAAAGGGCTCTAAAGAGGGTCTGAAAACGTAGAAGATTATGAAGATGAAATTGCAGCGAACGCCAAAAACTAATCCGAAACAAATTTTTAAATATATATCAAGCGCAAACAAATTAAGATCTATAATTGGTTCTCGAATGAACGATATTGGTGACCTAAAAACCGATGACACTAACATGAGTGTCCTACTAAACCAATGTTTTTGTTCGGTATTTACGTAACAGAATCCGGATACTCCCATTCACCAGGATATCATAGCGGAAAGATCAAAATCCCAGCACAGTAAACTATTCCCCTGATGAATGAATTTCTTGAATATAATGATAAATTGAGAGGTACAAAATCTTCTGGTACAGAGTAAATTCATCCAAGAATACTGGAAGAGATCATGAACAAAATCGCTGAACTGCAATCAAACATTTCCACCCAATCTCTCACAAATGGCACCAGCCCCTCTCAACGGAAAGAGGCCAACGTCAATTTTTAAACAGGGGAAAAAAGTGTCCTGGCCATTACAGACCAATTAGTCCCACCTCAGTCATTGGCAAATTGCTGTAAAGTTTGATAACAGATCAAATTACAGAATTTTTAGAATCCAACAAGTGGATAGGTTACTCTCAGCATGGCTTTAGACACAATTGTTCCCGTCTTTCGAACCTGTTACTTTTCAAGAACATAATTGAAATTTACGAAACAAAATCTCCCAACGATAACATACACCTTGGCTTTCAAGCGCTTAGTTAGTAAACTACACAGCATCGGTATTCGAGGGGAGCTTAACAAGTGGATAAAATGCTGGCTTACGAACAGACGGCAGCGAGTTGTACTCGACGGAGCTTCTTTCCTTTGGGCTAATGTTACAAGTGGTGTGCCTCAAGGATCCGTGTCAGGTGCAGTTCTTTTCATAATATTCATAAAGGATTTCGATAGAAACGGGCTTTTGAACATTAGCAAGTTTGCAGACGATGCTTAGATAGGAGGGAAAGAGCAAACCAAATTTGAGTGAACAAAATTTTTATCTGTCAGAAAGGGGGTAAATGAAATATGATGTGGACAAATATAAGTAATGTACATAGGTCGTCATGACATAAAGCACAAAAATTCAATGTCAGGAAAAAAACTGATTCCTGTCACCGAAGAGAGAGATCTATGTGTCATCATTAGAAACGACTTAAAAAGCGGCAAACAATACAACGATGCTGCCAAAAAAGACAACAAAATGTCAGGTATGATATTCCGCACAATCTCGTACAAAAACAAACACATTATTCTTCTGTTATACAATGCATTTGTTAGACTGCATCTCGAGTATTCCGTCCAATTGTGGTCTCCATATCTGAAAAATGACGTTATCAAATTAGAGCAGATTCAACGTAGAGCTACCAAACTTATCCCTTCACTGCGCAATAAATTGTACGAAGACAGACTACGTGAACTCTACCTTTATTCTCTAAAGAAGCGTCGAGTCAGAGGTGACATGATCGAGGTGTAGAAGATTACAATAATAATAATAATAATAATGTGAATAATAATAATAATAATAATAATAATAATAAAAGCCTTAATGAAAACCTACATGGACTTAGTAAGGGTTAGGAAAACGTCAACCGAGCGAGCCTTTTCACTCGAGATTCAAGTGGAGTGACCAGGAATAATGGATACAAACTCATTGGGATGCGTTTCTCACTCGACATCACGCGCAATTCCTGCACGTATTGAGTTCTTGAAGAATGAAACAAATTTCCAGCGAAGGTTGCAAACAGCCAAACAATCGAAACGTTCAAGTCACGGCTCGACAAATTCTACTCGAACAGACGTTAAATAGCTAACCTTTTGGTTTCCTGATGATTCGTGCTTAGACGTTCACTTCAGAACTTATCTTCTTACTATCGAAAGGCAACCTAGATTGGGCCAAAATTCCAACTGTCGTCTGCTAACACGGATTAACACTTGTAAACCTCGAGTTGAAGTAAGGTCGGGACCAAAAAAATGAAGCAAAACAAGTGCTTTGAAACCGCGAAGGATACCGGTGAGGAGTCCGTTCACTAATTAAATTCATTAAAACAGATTTCAGATTTTTGTATCCATTTTTGTTCTTCCATTAACATTAAAAGCATGAAGTACAATCTGTCCAGACCAATTCTTTTTTTAAGCGAGTGAATGGGGTCCTTGCATTAGTTAAATCAATCATACATTTTAAATCAATAGCTTATGGAATGTTCAAGTTATTTCTTTTTCATTTGGCAGTATAATCGACCTTATGTTCAAATTGAAAGTCTGTAGCATGTTTGGCATATATCTACATTTATTTGCTGACGAAATACGAATACACCATTTTAGATTGGGATACATTAATACGACAAGGCACGAACGGTATCCTACTTGTTAACAAATGATATGAAAAGTTCAATCACATATTTTAAATACCCTGAATTTAAAATCACAAAAACAATTTTAAATGAAAGGAAATCGATGTGTTTTTAAATTAAATTCTGCATTCAGAAATGTATTTAATTGCAAATATACTAAATTACTGCCCAGATCTGCTCTTGGACAACATCATATCAATCACCCAAAATAGACGTGATGGGAGAAAATGTGTCGAGCAACGGGAGAAGTTGACTATTCATTTGATGGAGGAACAACCTGTTGCCAGAAACATTCTGCGGAAAAATTAGCACGAAGAGTCCCTAAACAAGCCCTCGTTACCGTGAAATTCCCGGCAGCACCCAAAATTGAAATGTCCCAAAAACAGAACTAAACGTATTCTTGAGAGAGCATTCGGAGGTAAATTAGTTGAGACCACAGAATCGGACATTCCGACGTGACCGCCATTACACCGTGTTAATCCGAATGAAACTGAATAGTTAAGATAGCGTGGATACGTCGTCACTTGTTATCGTTGACTGTCACAAGTAGCTGCTGGTATGCCTGACAACCTCACTTTTCCTGTAATCGCTGCAGACTAGACGAAGGTAATGGCAATATCGGTGAGCAGGGCGGAGTGGATTTAGAAGCAGATAAGGCAACATTCCTAACTTATTCGATGACTTGTTTGATAAAACATATACACACCGCATCGTCCCGTATCATAACAGGAGCATTTATGACTGGCAATTAATCCAGCTTAAAAATAGTGTTTTTTCTTCATATATATAGTGTTCATCCACATTAACTCAGTAATATTATTCATAAAGGTGAGTGTGCCGTTATTTCTTGGAGTTTGTGATTATAGTTAATATTAGTTAAGAACGTACAGTAGTGAGCGAAAATTCGCTTATGATTTAGAACTAAGTGAATTCTTCTACATCCATTTTCCGCTCTTTATCTGGACTCATCGAAAATTTGATTAATATTACCCATTAAGAAGCTTTGTTAACACAGTACTGTGAGAAATTATTGTATAAAGTTAAATTCCATACGGGGAAAGTCGAATTTATTTTTCCGGTTACAGACTAACCATAAACGAATATTTGCTCGCTCTAGTACGTACAATTTTGGAAACTTTACTGAGAACAATTGAATGGGCAGAGATACTCGCCACCGCCTCCATAGAGTAGCTACTGGAAACATTTGACAAAGGTATCCTACAAATGCATGAAGACCCAATGCATTCGTGGGAAACCTTCCTCCTCTTTGCTAGGAATTTCTCGCAGACCTGTTTCACTGCAAATATCTTGGCTACACACCCACAACCACTCATAAAGCCTATGCTCATTGTCCATGGCACTCTCCGAGTTCTCTCTAATCCTATTAATCTTATTCTTCGTATCAACTGCCCACCACAAGACTTCTTTAGTTAATGCATCCATCTCCTTTAACCATATTGCAACAAAACAAGTGCTGCGACCTTGCAATACAAGTGCTGCACACTTGCAATACAAGTGCTGCACGCATTCAACCACCTTGTCAATCATCCAATCACTGTTACTCCACCGATCTTAGAAGTCAATATTCATATTCTCCCACTCTTTTCAAGTTTATTTACATAAGTTTTTAAATTAAGTCTTATGTAAAACGAAAGAAACTTTATGTGCCGTTATGCCTCAATTGGCAAAATTGAATGTTAGTTGTGAAATGGGACCCATTTTTGTGATCGCAAATCTGAACTCTTCGGTTGAAGCTGGCAACTTCACGCCGGACATCACCCTTGCTCGTGTCTGGCGCCAGTCGGACATCACCCTTGCTCGTGTCTGGCGCCAGTCGGACATCACCCTTGCTCGTGTCTGGCGCCAGTCGGACATC